>QANX01003266.1:0-15358 GCA_003254975.1 Ochetophila trinervis
CCTCAGCTTCGATTCAGTCCACCTCAGCTTCGGTTCGGTCCACTTTAGCTTTGGTCAGTTCGCCTCAGCTTCGGTTAGGTTCAGCCCACCTCAGCTTCAGCTATGTTCCGCTTTAGCTTGGTCCACCTCAGCCTCAGTTCGGTCCACCTCGGCTTCGGTTCAGTCCACCTCAGCTTCAGATAGGTTCAGCTTTAGCTTCGTCCACCTCAGCTTCAGCTAGGTTCAGCTTTAGCTTCGTCCACCTCAGCTTTAGCTAGGTTCAGCTTTAGCTTCGTCTACCTCAGCTTTGATTCAGTCCACCTCAGCTTCAGCTAGGTTCAGCTTTAGCTTCGTCCACCTCAGCTTCGATTCAGTCCACCTCAGCTTCAGCTAGGTTCAGCTGTGGTTTAGTTAGGTTCAGCCCAGGTGCTAGGGTGAAATATGTGTGTATCTGTATATGTTTTTTTTTTTTTTTTTATTACAGATTTCTTTTGTTTCTCTTTCTTTTCTGCTGGTCCCTTTCTCTTTCTTTTTTTTTTTTTGACCGGCCAGCAACCTAACTTTCAAGAGCACACAACACAAATATCGCCCAAAAGAGGCTGAAATATTGAGCCAAACTGAAAACTGGACTTGTGAAAGGTCTAACTGAGAGCTAGAGCAAAACAACTAGGAATTTTAAACAAAGATAATGAGAAAGCAAGCTCAAGAACCAACAAAACACGAGAAGCTAGCAAAACATAATAAAACTAAACACACTTGGAAAACCCGTGGGTTGCAAGGATGCAAGGAAAAGAAAGACACCAAAGCTAGCAAAACTCAGTAAAGATGCAAGAAAAATGACACAAACAATGGAAACACCGGTTCACCGAGACAAGAAAAAAGGTGAAAAACTACCACAAACATGAGAAGTAAAAGATGGAAACAAACGCTTCCCACAGACGGCGCCAAAATGTTGTGGCTGTTTTTCGTCTCGGGCTGGGCTCCTCGGGTACCTGCAAAACCGGAGCCAAATCGGTTAGGGGGGCGCCGGTGTGGTGGCCGGCGTTTCCCCTCCGATGCTTAAGTCAGTGATCATCCCTTGATTATCAGCTCAAAACAATGAAAGATGACTGAAAAAATGGTCAAAAAGGGGGGCAGGGGGAGCCAAACTTAGAGGAGAAAGGGCAGGAAAGATTTTTTGGGAGAGTCCAGGCGGGAGAGAAGCTGTCTGGTTTGCGTGAGGTCTCTCTTTTTTTTTTTTCCCATGAGGGCTGTCCGGTTTGTGTGAGGTGAGGTAGATGATGAACAGTGATCTTGGCTTTATTAGGTAATGTAATCATCACATGGAAAGGTCAAATCCCCTCTCATTCCCCCAAATGCATGCCTTAGTGGTCTCCAAATCCACCAACTCAAGGCAGCCGGATTTTTAGGAGAGAGGAGAGGGAGATGGTGGCGGTTAGGTGGGAGTTGGTGGTGCCTTGGGCTGCGTGTGGCTCCAGATTCGGCTTCCCCCTTTTGCCCCTTTTATCACTTACCTCATAACTTACACATGGAGGGTCAGGATTAATCCACTGATGGCCTGATGTCCCAGATGGGAGACAAGTGTCTCTACCCAAGTTTATGGGCTTAGGAAGTTCTCTGGACTTAGGTGGCCCACCACATTGTTGGGTATTTAATTTATTACCCATGATTACTAGGTATTGGGCCTAAATGGTGGGTAAAAATCTCCACAACAATTACCATAGAAATGAAATATATAACTAAAAAGATAATTCATACAGTTTTTATTGTTTACAAAAATATCTTCGAATGAATCTCTTTTTTATTATTTTAATAAACATATAAAATGATAATTTTGGAATACTAAATTGTTTATTAAAGTCAATTTTTTCCTTCCCTCTCCTATAAATTTGGGAGGAAACGAATTTCTAAAAATAGGCCACATCCTTTCCCTCCTACTCTTTCCTTTCTGTTTTTTTCCTTCTTATTTCTAACAATCCAAACCAACAATTCTTTCATTTCCTTTTCTTTTTCTCCTATTTCATCAATCCAAACAGTGGTAGAGATGAAGAAGAAGAACATGTTCTTCTCTTTTAACCCAAAAGTTTTTCTTTTATTCTTCATTTTTTCCCTTCATTTTTTGAAATATAAAATTATTTATTTAATTAAAATTAATTTGTTTTCTTATTTATATATATATATTATATATACTGCACATTTTTTTCATGCATATAACAAAAAAAAAATCAATTTTTAGATTTTTAATGATATTAAATCACCATTTTGTTCTTTTTTTTAAAGTGAAATCTAATGCAATTTGGCTAACTAAGGGTAAAATAATAATTTGAGATAGGATATTAATTTAAGAAGGTCTGGATGATATTAATCGAAAAATATATCATAGCCCGCTTTATCTATTTACCAAAAAAGGGGTTTGGGTGGGGCCGGTGGGCTAAAGCATTCCGTAAATATATAATTCCACGGCAATAATGGCCTGGGAAAGTATTATAACGAATTAGACAGTAGCTGGACCTAAACTTTAGATTTTATAACTTAATATATTCCATTTGAAGTGTCTGACTTGTCAAATTCTCCATTGGATTGGATATAACTAGTTGTGTAGCTTCATATTGTTCGCTTTCTCATCCCTTTGAATTGGAAATATTTTTCTGAATGGGATGTTGAACTTGAAGTGGAGAGGAAGCAAAAACTTAATTATTAAGATTTTGTTACATTTTGTAGCAGACAATTTTAGCCAAATAAAATATGAGAATAGTGAAAATTCAAGTATTTGCCACTAATAATGTTCGTCACTGTAGAATTTCATGTAACAAAATTTAATATAAAATGTTTATTTTTATTTTATTTTTAAATAATAAAATTTTAATAAAAAATAAATTATTTAATAATAACTACTTAGCATATAAAAATAATGACAATTAGCATTTTTTTTTTATTTAACCAAATATTCATATTTTAGATTAGGTACCGCCAAGTGGGGATCACCTTTTTTTGGTAGATGAGTGAGGGATCACTTTTGTCTAACTCAAAACCGCAAAATGTTTCCTATATTCCTATTTATTCTTTCCTATGATCGTAGCTGCGATTTAGCGAATGAATTTGTCAGGCTCCACATGTCCTAATATCGTAGACTTTTTGTCATTTCCCTTTTTTTTTTGGTCATCTAGAAAAGAATTTATTTTATTTTATTTTGTGAAAAATGAAGATAAGAGGTGGAGGAGGAAAACGTAACGTCCAAGGCACCAGGTAGGATTTCATGTGACATATTACACGTGGAGAAAAAAATGGGTTTTTTCCTCAACCCATTAAGGTTGGCCGTACATTCTTTTGGGGGGTATTAGTTAAGAGGTAAAGTGGGGTTCACGGAAGCTCTTATTAAATATTTTATTTATATATTCAACTCGCATGTGATTCAATTATATGACAAATGAAGAGAAAGCCCAAAATCTTCTCCACTAACACAAGGGTCCCACTGACATCTCCGCCGTCAGCCAAGAGAATTAGGGCGTGTTTGGCGATTTCTCACCGGAGAGGTAATCCGGTCGGTTTGGAATGGATGGTATTAATCGGTCACCCTCCTTACTCAAAGTTGAACAGTTAAGCGACGTCATATTTTCCTTTGTGACGAATAATAAGTTTTTTAAAAAGCTCGAGCTTTTTCTCTTTTTTATTTTTATTTTTTCATGATTTTTGACAGTTTTGGTATTTGCATGCCATTCAATTCAATTCAAATTGAAATTTTTGGTTTAAGCTTTCCCATCAACAAATTGAATTTAAAACTCGTCAGAGCCAAGAAAATTGGCCCATATAATTAATATATATATATATACATAAACACGTATAAGAGTAGAAGTGTATAAAAATCCATCGACCCAATCTAACTCAGTTTATTTAATCCAAACTAATCCAACCCATTAAAAAAATTAAATATTTGAATTAGGTTGGATGATTTGTAATCCGCTGTTATTGGGTCGAGTTTCATTTTGGATAATAAAAAATCCAATGGATCCGACCCGTAGCCATATTAAAAAAAAAAATTTAATTTGTCCTAATTATACACCATTACACCTAAAATCAAATCTGCTACCGCCCTTCTCTCCCAAGCGATTCCCAAGTCCTTGAGACCCCGACTGCAGTCTGCACTGCCAGCTTCAGCACCCCCTCCCCCCCTCTGAGCTCAAGCCCCTAGCCCAAGTGATTCTCGACTGCTCCGCACCTTCTCAGGTGAAAAGCTCACCTCATTCATCTCCAACCCCAAGCCTAGCCTAGAGTGGAAGCCAAAGCAAAGGTTTGTGTGGTTTTGATATTTTTAAAAAAATGTTTGGTTGCAGAGTAATGTTTAATTTTAATGTTTTTGCTTTGATTTGGAAATAAGTTATGGGTGTAGCCAAAGCAGAGTAATTTTCAAAGACACTAAATCCGCCACTCTTTGATCATAATAGAAATAGAAAATGGAACTAATTGTTTTTTATTTTTTGTCGCCACTCTTTATTTTTTGCTTCAAATGTATATATGTTTTCATATATATGATGATTGTGTTTTGTTTTTGTTTGAAAATGGAACTAATTGTTTTTGTTTTTGCTTCAATACAGATGGCTAATTGTGTTTTTATATGTTTTCTTGAGCTTTCACTTTTGTATGTTTCATGAGTTCATACATACAGATCTTGTTATCATGTTCCAGATAAGGTTGAAATAGGTTTGTTATTCATGTTATCATGCTACAGATGGCTAATTATGATAATTTAGGCATTTGGCTATAACCATTTCACTAGTAAAGCTTAAATTATATATAAACAGGTTCGTTTATTCATGCTTAATGTTTTTAATTTTTTTAAACTTAATGTTTTAAATGTATGAATTTGAAGTTCAATCAAGCATACTAACAACATCTACTCCGACAGCAAGTACATTTATTTCCGTCACTATTTTTTTTTTCCCTTTTAGAGACAAACTCATCTAATATAGTTATTGATACTGAAATTTGATCCATCTTAGAGGCCATTAATGGATAATAGATGTTGAAGCTTTGGAGTTGTAAAGCCATGAAGAATTGAAGATTGTTGTATTGAAAAAATATGCTTTTTCTTTTTTTGTTTGGTGTCAAAATTTAAGACATTATTTTTATATCTTCTATTGCTTATGGATTGTTTGTTATAATTTGCTCTTAATTTATTTTTATTGTTAATTTGATATTGGTTATTTTAATTTGAGACAATTTATTATTTAATTTTAGTTGGATATGGATTGCAATTTGTATTTTCAATTTTGTAAAGAGTTTTTGTAATTTATTTTTTTGCATTATAATAGTTTATGTAATTTATTTTTATAAAAATAAAAAAGAATAAAATTAAATTATTAATTTAAATTTAATTTATTAAAAAATTAATTTTGACTAAATTAAAAATAAATTAACCTGATTATCCAGATCAATTCAACACCCGCTCTATGAATTAGATTAGATTGAATTTATTATCCTCTTTAAATTGAATTGTGTTAAAATTTAAAAAATTCAAACTCTATAAATTACGTTGATTTTTTTTTTAAATCTAGCCAATTCAACCCTATATACTCCACGACGACAATAAAGCTTTTAATTATTTTGTACCATATGCCAAAAGCATACACATGTGAGTAGGATGCGACCGACTCCTGACAGAAAAATATGCTCTCTTTCTCTCTCTCTTTTCTCACTCACACGCGAGGGGAATGAGAGAGAGATTCGAGGAAGAAAAAGGAATTCATGCTGTCTCTCCTCTCCCTCTTGCACTGCCTACTTGAACTCCGAATCCCGATTATTTACTTTATTTCTTTCTATTTTTAATTGTACAGCATGACGTCAAGTCCTCTGCACGCGGATGATGTAATATTCCATACAATGATTTTGTTACAAAATATGGCATGCATGGTTAATTTCCTTCGTCTCTAACATACTTTTATTTATTTATTTATTTATTTATTTATTATTATTATTAATTTCCCACTAAAATTAAATTTAAATTCAAACATGTATACTAAAGCTACTAATTAATTTTATCATGATCGAATTATATACCAAATGGCAAAAAGAAAGTAAAAAAAATGAAATCAACTACATTTAATTTATATTGTCTTTTCCTCTTGAATTATTATCTCTCTTGTATCAAATCTCTTAATTGAGAAATCTTAATTCTCCAACCATTCTGGATCCAATAGGATGAATAAAGATTAAAAGATAACGTATTTGACCTGGGTTCTTGCTTGGTCCCCACTTTCAAGATAACCAATTCATTGCCATTTTTCTTGCTATATCAGAGACATTGTTTATGTAGCTTTGACATTTTAGGCATATGCCATTACCGTAAAACGAAGACACTGTTTTATCTCTTTTTCAATGCAAACATTAATTTGACAAAATAGTTTCAAACTTTGTTTTGTCTCCTTAATTTGCCTTCTGAGTTCTAGATTTCGATTTGCATTGAAGGGGAGAAAAAAAACAGCACCTTCTTATTGCAATTATACCAAATAGAGTAAAGGACTCTTTATATTCAATTTGAGTAAAAGAGTTATTAATTTTTTTTTTCTGCACCGACCTTATTTTAGAAGGTCCTACACTCCTACTCCTCATAATAGGTATACGTAAATTAAACCCCAGAGGCTCATCGCCATCAAGATCGCTTTCATCAATTTTTATTAAAAAAAACAAAAAACAAATGTGTTTTTATCACTGACCTGAATTGTAATTGTAAAAAGCAAAATCACGTACACATTCAATTTTACTTCTCTCAATCATACTTGATTCACCATTTCTTTCAAAAATTAAATTAATAAAAAGTAGACTATTATTTCATTTAATTTTTTTTCTCTAACACTCTCATTATATGTAGGTATGCTTTATTTGAATTTTTACATGTGATTTTAATTGTGGCATGAGTTATTGAGTTTTAAAAGAAAAATATCTAGATCATAATTTTTGATATCAAGTTAAATTACCTCTTTTTTTGAAAGTTTAAGATGAAGGAAAGTGGCTCATTATTTCATTTAAACTTTTTTTCACTAACAATTATTTAGTGAATGTAATTAATGATAAATATTTAACGCCAATGTGAACTAGAGGAAAACCTACTAGCTTTTTCTAACCCATCCCAATGACAAAATCAATTATTCTATACTAATGGGGTTATCATTGCAAGACTCTGATTTTGCTTCTAAATCCCTTCGACAACTATTTCAAATTATCGTTTTTAATCATCTGCATTTTTGCATGACATTTTATGACTTTGGACTTTATCCCTTAAATTAAAGGTACAACATGTTTCCTCTCTTTTCTGATGAATAATCATATTGGAATCTCATCAAGGGAAAAGTTTGAAAGCAACCCTGTTTGGAACGTGACTTGTAACTGATAGCTGGGTCATCTACGTCTTTGGACCCACCAACCACAATAATCAAATCTTTGAGGTGTAGATAAGCCAATATTCGTGATTAAATGGAAAAATTAATTATACTTATATAAAATTAAAAGCCAATCACCATCTATGCCTCCTTTTCTGGCACTTAAGATTGACTCAAATCTGTATGATTTTTAAAAGTTTAGAGGAAAGAATTGGCTTGTCTAGGATTAGTATTCGGTTTAAGGCTTAACAAATAAATTTGATACGGTTTAATTTATCAATTCCAACCGACCATGTCATTTGGGAGGCTTTCCAAATGACGACCTTTAACTTTATCAAGCACCGACCTTGAATGGCATGCACAAATTTGGTTTTGGAGGGTGTTCCAAAAGTAAATAGTCCCATAAATCCAAACACAATGGTCATTTTGTCAAGAAGGTTGGGCTTGGGACCCGACTTGTCATTCTTAAGTGGGAAATCAATGGACAAAGAGTTACAATGAAAATTTCACTTGAAGTGCTTGACCAAACGACTCATGTAGTTAGTGTTTAAAAAAACTTGCACCATTAAAAAATTCATTTTTTTTTTCCTTTTCCATCGTTTTAATTAAATCTACAGAGAAGTAATTGTGTGGTCAAATGTGAAAATGTGAGTTTTGCTATTGAGTTTATCCTAGCAAAAGAAAAATAAAGAAAAAAACAATATTCAGTTTAAGAAGGGACAAGTTTCCTATATTAGTAGGTTTGTGTTATTATTGGATTTAGGTGAGATAGGGTAGGGTAAGCAAGCATATAGTGGGAAAACCCTGTAGATTTTATGAGCCTATTCAATTGGTTGATTGGTGTGACTCCCGTTGGTGGAGGACAAATCTAGAGGGGACCAATATCCAGAGATATATGATTGGAGGCCCCCAATCAAGTAGTGATGACTCTGACTTCTCTGGTCCCTGGTTTAGAAATCTTTCAAAAAATGAACATTTTTCAGAAAAAGCATTGCTTTCAAACTTGGAAGGTTATGTCATTGATACATAAATGGCACAGTTTTTGCTTCTAAGAACTGGCCAATTTGCTATCCCCGTTACCAGCAATTGCAGTTTATTTTTTCCTTTTTTAGGTGGATAGCGTTTAATGGAGCTGAGTTTAAAAAAAAATCAAAAAATCAAAATCAAAATCCTTTTTTAGCTTGTTTGAGAAAACCATATTAAAAAATAGCAACTTGGAGTATTGGTACGCTGAATTCTTACTTTTTGCAGACTGAAGTGTCAGCTTTTATTTCTGTTCTCAACTTTTATTGTAGTGAGAACAGAGTATTTTTGAAGCAAGTCTTTTTTTTTTTTTTTTTTTTTTTTTTTTTTTTTTTCCGGCAGGGGATGGATTTTGTGTTTGGAAGCAAGGAAAATTTTCAATCCACTCGATGCTATAAATTTTTTTTCCGGCTAGATTCTGCTAAATTGACCCAGAAAAATGGAAGAAAATTTCAAACACCCAAAAGTAATTTAACAACTGAAAACTTGAAAATTACATATCAAAACATACAGAAAGCAGAGAAAACAGAGCTTTATTGAATAGTCACAGAAACAAACTACAAATACAGAAAAGACCAAATAAAACCTACATATATAGAAAGCTTACGTTTATTGTAAAAACCAAAGGACCACATCGTAAATTTTCCGTGGTATGGTGAAAGCAGGTGAATCTCTTTACTCTTTATGTGCTCTCACGTTTTGAGTGGTACGATTGTTGTCGTCGTCTTTGCGGTATTCGGGTTGAAAGCTGCCACGAGAAGAAGGCAGACAACAGATGAAAGACTTTGAATTGTAGAATCGAAAACCATCGTCTTAACTAATTTCCTATCTGCCGGAAGTACGCTTCGATCTCTGGGTTTTGGACATGGCTTTGCTTGCATTTTCTGTTGCTCAGTCTCGGTCCCGACCCTTTTCTTTTCAGGTTCAGATTCATCGCTTTTTCCATCTCAGATATTTTCCTCTCTACTGCCATGTTGCTCTCTCTTAGTATATACCATTATCAGCTGTGTGAAAAACAAAACTATTTAAATAGAAAGGTTAATTAATTTTTCTATTCAACAATATAGGCTTTTAATTTTTAATTTATTACAATTTTGACTTTGTTTAACTTTTAAGTGCAATGTTTAATTACTGTTTCATTTAATTAATATTAAATTGTATTAATTTTAAAACAAGAAGATTCTAAATTGGAAGACATTAAAATTATTTTTAAAACTTTGTACTTTGGCGATGTTATTTAAAAAGAAGAAGAAGTTGATCAAGTCATTAGTATTAAATTGTATCAGATTTTAAATTTTAACATGCTAAAAATGTAAATTTTTAAAATTAATTTTAAAATTTTACTTTTTTTACGTTTTAGTTTAAAATTTGATACAATTTAATATCAGTTATCTTAGACAAAATACCCATTCGACCTTATCAGTTAAAAGTCTAAAACTGTCAAATTATAACAAATTAAAAAGCTTAAATTGCTGAATTTAAAAATTAAAAATCTAAATTCTAAAAGTCTAAATTTTGAAATATCAAAGTAAAATTAATGCTACATAAAAAGAATAGCAAAAAACTCCAGGGGTAAAATGGAAAACGTTTTTATGACACAGGCAACCAAGACACGTAATAATAAACTCCTTTCTTGGTCAGGTCTTTGCAAACTGCATCTTGCGTTTTTAATATCTCCTAAAGTGTTTCAATTTCGTATTGAATTTCAGAAAATTAAATTCCAAATATTTTGATTGGGTAGCAATGCTTCAGAGATGTTTCCCATCTGCTAGGAGTGTTCATCGGTTTGAAACTGATTTATTTTGGAAATAACTAATCCGATCCAATTAATAATCAATTTTATTTTTTTCAATCCGATTCGATTTATACATTAAATCCAATCCAATCCAATCAAATCTAATTAGTAATTGGATTTGATCGGTTTGGTTAATCGGTTTGCCTTTAACTTTTATTTAATTTTTTTAGACTTTTTAAAATTTAATTTTTGAACTTTTTTTACGTTAAATATTTGATATTTGAGCTATTTTTTGTGCAAAAAATTTGTTGTACTTAAACTTTGTTCAAAAAATTATATATATTTTTTTCAAAATGTAACACATAAAGTGCCCACTAAGTAATTCATAAAAAATTAAGTTTTTTTTCAAAACCTAACACATAAATGATTAAAAAAATAACATCACAAATAAACATATTAAATTAAAACAAAACAAAACAAAATTACTACACTAATACAATAATCTAGTAATACAACTCCCAATTAAGCTAATATAACAAAGTCTACATATTAGTAATATTAAACTAATTGCCATATGCTTTGTAAAAAAAAATAATCAGTTCGGTTTGGATCAGTTTGATCGGTTTTTAACGTTAAAAATCGAACCGAACCAAACCGACTATCAGTTTGAATTTTCAAAACCGATTTAATCCAATTACACTAAAATAAAAATCCAAACAAGTTTGATTTGATTGGATTGGTCGGTTTCATCAGTTTGTCAGATTTTTTGTACACCCCTGCAAGCCCTCGCCCCGCGTTCCATAGCAGCCCGCGTCCAAGCCCGTGCCTGTAGATCACCTTTTCCACGAGTCCAAGCTGGTTCAGACGCACCTTGCTTGTGTTCAATGGCCGCCAATATTGTGGAGTTTTCTGCCAACCTTCTCCATCGTCGCCCCTGCGAACCCAAATGCGCTGCCACTGCGAAACCAACCCCGCCACTGCGAACCTAGTTCGGCTCACTGTGCACCCAACTGCGCCGCCAATCGATGGTACCATCTACTATTCCGAATCACCGGAAACTCCATGGAAAGGCAAGTGTGATCACTAGACGAATTTTCTGACGAGCTTCAGCCATCTAAGCCAGAACAAACCTCCACCGTGTGTGTGTGTGTGTGTGTGTGTGTGTGTGTGTGTGTGAACAAAAATAATAAACAAGTATAGCAAAGCAGAGTTTGGTTTTTGTTCACTTACCACGTGTAGTTTTGCAACAAGATTGTAGTTTGTTTCTGTTTGACAGCTTGTGGATCACTGCACGGAGGAAATCTAAGTTATGAATTTTTGAAGTTAAGGTGTAAACTTTAAAAGAACAAATGTGTTGACTTAAAAAATAGTGAAATTGCATACCAAAGAATAAGTGGAGCTGCCGGCTAGGTTTAATCAAAGAATCATGCATATACATATATATTATATGTATGTACATGGTTTAAACTTGGTTTATTAAAAAAAAAAAAAAAGAATGAAAAATTGCCATAGTGTGGGAGCGTGCATGGGGGTATAAGGAACCAATGCTTAATGGCAATATTTCATCAAAAGATACCTTATATTTGCACGGGGATATAAGGAAATAATGATTTTACTTGCATATTGGATTTTTGGCTTGACCACAAGTGTGCCCGTGTATGAGAACTATGGACTTTATATTTGTGGCATGGATATCATTTGGAACATTTGAATTGGCTCAAGAACTAGAAGGATGCAAGTTGGTCAAATATTACTTTGTAATTTTTATTACAAAATTACAAAGCAAGGGGAGTAATGTTTGGACCAATATTAATTTTTTAAATTAATATTTTTTATTTATTTAAAAAATATTATTTTTTGGAAATTAAGTGAATTTTTGCTTGTCCTACATTGTTCAAAGATAAAAATGGTTTGAAGTTGTATCAAGTATAAAAACTTGATTTGGAAGTTGAAGTTAGGAGGGAGTCCCACATCGGAAGTAAACAAGTCTCTTAAGAAATTCTTTACTTATAAATTCAAGCTTCTTCAACATTAGAAAATATCCCTGCATCAACACACAACTACAACATAGACTACTTAGTTTATTCTCGTTAGAATTTACTTCGAATAATCAAGCGTTTTTAGTTGTTCTTAGTTAACAATTTTATTTAAAAGTCCTTTGATTTCGAAGGCATTTGTAACATTTAATTATTTTGTTTTCCATAATTAATACAATCGTTTTATTGTTTGATTCAATTGACGCATATTTTTTTTTCTTTGAACTGTTATAGGTTTGAAGTGGCACGCTCGAGCACTAAGTGACGACTAATTGTTCTGTTTTACACCAACACCTCTTTTCGGTATTGTTACTCCGTTAATAGACTATGTTACTTCATTTGCAGATGATTTTATCTTTTTTTTATTTACAATATTACCTTATTATGGATAGCATGTTGCAAATTGCGTTACTTGATTTATGAACCATAATACCTCACTTTTGGATAATGTACCATAATTTCGGTAATATTACACCAATTGTTGACTATGTTACTTCGTTTATGGATTATTTTACCTTTTTTGTGAACTTTATTACCTCATTATGGATAACATGTTATAATGATATTACCTGCTTTATGGACTATGTCACATCACTTGTAAATAGTATAACATCATTTTGGTAATGTTACAATATTTGTGGACTATATTACTTCATTTATGACAAGTTACATGTTGTTTCAACAATATTACCTCTTTTCGGTATTTATACTCTGTTTATAGACTACGTTACTTCATTTGCTGATAATTTTACATTTTTTTTGGACAATATTACTTTGTTATGGATAACATATTGCAAATTGTGTTACTTGATTTATGGAACATAATACCTCACTTCTGGATAGTGTATCATTATTTCGGTAATGTTACACCATTTGTTAACTACGTTACTTCATTTTTGAATTATTTTATCTTTTTTGTGGACCCTATTACCTCGTTATGAATATCGTGTTATAATTGTGTTATCTGCTTTATGAACTATATTTACCTCACTTGTGGATATTGTAATATCATTTTGGTAATGTTACAATATTTGTGGACTATATTACTTTATTTATGAATAAGTTATATGTTGTTTGAATAATATTACCTCCTTTCAGTATTGTTACTCCGTTTATGGACTATGTTACTTCATTTGCAGATGATTTTACCTTTTTATGGACAATATTACTTTGTTATGGATAACATATTGCAAATCATGTTACTTGATTTATGGAACATAATACCTCACTTCTAGATAGTGTATCATCATTTCGGTAATATTACACCATTTGTTGACTTCGTTACTTCATTTTTAAATTATTTTACCACTTTTGTGGACCCTATTACCTCGTTATGGATATCGTGTTAAACTTATAACGGTGTTACCTACTTTATGAACCATGTTTACCTTACTTGTGGATAGTGTAACATTATTTTGGTAATGTTACAATATTTGTGAATTAAGTTTTTTTTCATTTATGGACAATTTACAGGTTGTTTGAACAATATTTCCTCATTTTGACACTGTTACTCTGTTTAGGACTATGTTATTTTATTTGCATATTATTTTACATTTTTATGAACAATATTACATTGTTATGGATATCATGTTGCAAATTGTGTTATTTGATTTATGGACCATAATACCTCATTTCTGGATAGTGTATCATCATTTCAGTAACGTTACACCGTTTGTTGACTACATTACTTCATTTTTGAATTATTTTACTTCTTTTGTGGACCATATTATTTCCTTATGGATAGCTTGTTATAATGGTATTACATGCTTTATGGATGAACCATATTACTACATAAATTATGTACATAAATAGCTATATAGCTATGAATTTTGCTTACTGCATTAGGAAATACTCATAGATATTAAAATATAGACACTTTTTTTTTTTATGTATGAGGAACTCCAAAATTGTCATAATGCTTTATTGTTAAATTTTTTTCTTTTTAATAACATATAACACTTCATTTGAACTTACGGTTTTGAATTTTAATATTTCTATTTATTTGTCGGACTTGGATTTTCAATATAACAAACATAGTTCAACATTATTTAGTGCTAAATGACGTGTATCACGTTCCACTTATAATTAAACATGTAGAACTTTTTATATAGAACTCAAATATTTTCTTTTAACAGTATATAACATTCTATGTAATTATAAATTATTATACGATGATTCAAAGAAAAATGAATCGCATCTACAAAGGCCCCCTCATCTATTGAAGGCACCGCATCCAATTGAGAGTTTTTTGTACGGATGATCACTGCTGGGAGAAGTTGAAAAAAAAAACTCACATGTTGCAAAAATTTAATAATTTTGCTCATTTTCATTGTTAATTACAGGTAAATTATCTTTTATAGTCTTGGATAAAAAAATAAAAACTAAAATTTATATTTTCTTCTCCATTTTTTTATTTTTATTTTGGCTTTATTTCTCCTTTTCTCCTTTTCTTTTCATCAACATTTGTTATTGATTATATATATTTTTTCATAAAAGTGATTTTTTTTATAATGATTTTGAATATGGGTTAGTATTTTTTTCATATCTCCTTTTTTGTTATAACAATTTTAAAATATTTTTATTTAAGTTATTTATATTTTTCTTCTCTCGCCTAACTGGTTTAGCAGGTATATATTACCAGATATTTTCCATACAACGGTTATTCTTTAAAAAAATATTTTGAATATTATATTTATTTTAAGCTTGGATAGAGGGTGGGTGACCACCACTATCTGTCAAATCTAGCATCACAGGTTCTAAACAAAAAACGGAAACCGCATCATTGCACAAGATCCAAGATTTGGAATTTATGTTCTCATTTCTTCGGCTTTCTTTTCCATTTTCTATAAGGGATAATTTTACAAACACCTCCTGATTTTTAGTATAATATTAAATTAGACTTTCAGGTTTTGAAAATTCCTTAAACACCCTCTACACCGTAAGAAGTCAGTAACTCTGACAGTGTCAGAGTGCTAAATGACATTAATACCCTTATTCTAATAAAATAATAATAATTTTAAAAAAAAATTGGTTTTTAAAAAAAATAAAAAAATTAAATTATCTCTTTCTTTCTCTCTCCTATATTTTTTTTCTCTCATTTTCTCTTTTCTCTCCCCTCATTCTCTNTCTCACTCTCTCACAAAAAACATTTTTTTTTTCTTTGGTCTGCACCAATTCGAAGAACCAAGCCAAAAAAAAAAAAATTTATATTA
>QANX01003266.1:19827-134600 GCA_003254975.1 Ochetophila trinervis
TCTATAAGGCACAAAATAGACGACGGTTCTTTTAGGAACCGTCGTCTATACTCTGCCACATATGCCACGTGTATTTTTGTCTTTTATCAACGACGGTTGTTGAAGTAACCGTCGTCTTTGATTAACTTAAGACGACGGTTACAGTTAAAACCGTCGTTGATGTTTTTTAACCGTCGTCTTATTTTATCAATGACGGCTCTCTTTTTCAACCGACGTCTATATAAAAGTATGGCCGTCGTCAATAGCTATCTTCTGTAGTAGTGTAAATGAAACAGAGATAGCCATTAAAACTAGTTGCTGGAACCAAAAGTAAAGGCAGCCCTAGGGGAAAAAAGGGGCTAAACTGTACCTTATTTATCCTATACGGTGCCTAGCATTTCTGGCGAATTGGAGGAGATGGAGGTAGCGATGGATGGCCAGTGCCAGGAAAATGCCAAGTGAGCCGCCGTCGAACCTCACGCGACGAAGGTACGTCACAAATCCTCACAACGCATGGGCAGCAAAATTCCCGCCAAAATATTCCATCCAAATTTCACGTTACATTTCCGAGTTCTAAGTCGAATTTTTACAATTGACCGTAACAAATTCATTTGTATGCGAATGTGATCGGTTAGTCACTGTCAGTGAACGGAATGACAATTTTTTATTAGTATTTTTGAAGTCAACTGTGACTATGTCCATGACTTCCCTCACAGAAAAAATAAATTTAAAACTGTGACAGACATTGATATGTCTGACACTATAAACACTTTTATGTGATGGTTAAATAAACTTACAAAAAATCAAATTTTTTTTCGTAGTTTTTATCAAAAAAAAAAAATTACATGTAACCTATTAATTCTAAACTATTTGTTCTACTGTAACCTTCAATTTAAAAATGTTAAAATATTATATAATATTGTATAATTTGGAACTTCAATTTTCAAATTTGCAGGTGTGACAACCGGCTACCACTCGTGGTTACAAATGAATGTTATCGATCTGGAAAATGCCAATGTATCCATGACGTGGAATGGATTTTGCAGCCGCCAGGATATATGATGATTACATATACACCGCCATGCATGCATGTCAAGAGGGTCGGTCGTCAGTGTGTATTGATTCATCAAAAGTTGTTATTTATTAGATTTTATAAATATTTGAAAAAGGATCATCACAGCAGGGTTATTGGAAAGTTAACTGATATACAATTAAACATCCATCTAAACCTTTTTCTTGGTAATTGGGCAGTTTACCAAGGAATCTAAAAGTTATGTGAATTGTGTAGAAAACTCTTTAAGGTTTGGCCTCTGGCCTAAACTTTCAGCTAGTTAATCTATCATCAACATCAATAATATATAAATATGTATATCATCTCCAATGCCATTTATTTTTACTTCGTTAAATTTGTTTTGTTTAAAAAAGATTTTTTGAAACAATACAGTTTCAAATGATTATTAATGATAACTGCGAAATTTTTGGTTCAAAAACTGATGATGAATTTTCCCTCTCTAATTAAAAAGAAAAAAAAAACCTCACCAAAAAAATCATCAATTTGCTATTTACCCGATATAAGTTTTCTTCTTTAATTAAAGTTAAATAAATTATAAATTCGTCATCACCCCGATATATATGACGATAATTAGCAAAGTTCATTTAATTAAAAAAAAAAAGAAGAAGTTATTAGTGTTTGAACTATATGTCTATTGTAGCATTTTGGTTTCTGAAATAACTTTTAGCATTTTATTTCTCGAACTTCAGTTTTTGGTGCATTTGGGTCTTTGAACTATTTTTTGTTTACTTTTTCGACGGTGCATGTGTCAAATTAGTAGAAATTAGATTAAAAATAGTTTTTTTTAACCAAAATTAAAAATAAAAAAATAAAAAAGAAAAGAAGAAGAAGAAGAAGTAAAGTTTAAAAACCAAAGTGCGACTATGGGCATAATTCTGAGAAAAACAAAGCCAATAATCCTTCAAAAAATATTCACTTGTTATTAGTTTCTCATTTAATTGTGTTGGTATTCCATGCATATTAATTATTATGTTCATCCCCTAGATAAGTAATCTTTCTTAACTTTGTATAAGTAATTGTAGATCAAACTTAGGACCCGACACTTTGGAATGAATTATTCTCCATGTTAAACCAATTGTTTTTGTCACCTAATTGTCACAAAACTAGGCTTATAATTGGGATCTATTAAATATATATTCCGGTGGTTTATAATTAATAAGGTAAACAGTTGGTTGGCTTTCGATTTCTTCTTATATATACCTTTAGATTTATTTCATTTTTAATCCCTTTCCATGGACAAACTGATAAACTGCACCGAATTTTTAATATTAAATCTGCAGCAACTTTCTCATACCATTGTGAGTGACAAACAAGGATTCATTCAGGTGGATGCTATATATCATTGTATTCAAAAGTTAAAAGAGATCATCCACAGGGTACTATTGCTCATTAATTATCTCCTTCCACTAACTACTTATTATATATCAGATATATCCAGGATAGGCGAAAAGAGATCCTATAGATCTATTCAGTCTCTTTTGGTTCCTCAAATACCTTGATTACCAGATATTATAAGTTATAGCACACCCAAAAAGGCTACCATTAATTAAATCAAACAGAAAGAGATTGGTTCAAATAATGTTTCATAGTTCATTATCTTGATCACTATTTGCATTTGTTTTGTCAATTTCTTTTAAATTAACAAAACCCAACAAATTAAAGGCTTTCTTTGGTTGGTTCTGATATATACACCAGGCAAGGAATATTACAGGGGAGGATTAGTAGTTGTTAGTCATGATGCAGGACCCAGCTTGTCACTAGTGAAAAAAAAAATATTATAAAATTGATAAAAATTTCAACCTTGTATAAAGGAGTATTGTTATTGTCACTAACGAAGATGTAGTATATTACTTTGAATTCCATATAAGAAATAAAAACAAATAGCATTTTTTATATTATGAAGAAGGCAGTAAAAATGAAGCCTTTGTAATAAGAATGAAATAAAGTTATAAACATTTTACAATATTGTTAAAACGAATGAATATCAGTAAATCAATGAATTAAATTACTCTTATTCAAACTAACACTATTCCTGAGATCAAAATGCATCAATTTTGGGTTGGTCAACTTCTTCTTCTGACAAAAGCACTGAAGGATTTGAGAGGTACCCCTTCAACCTGCCCATTTCATGGGCAACATCTTGCATGCTTGGTCTTGCTGAAGGGTTGTACTGAGTGCACATAAGACCCAATTCAATCAGCTCCAGAATTACACTGTCCCATACTTTGTTGTAATGCTTTGGAATTAATGTTGGTGGAGCATATCTATCCACAGCCTGTTCAACAATGGGTTCAAGCCTGTTTGGGTAATGACTTTTTACCCATTCATGCAAGCTTGATTCTTGTTGAAAAAGGACATCAGTTGGGCGTCTTCCTGTTATTATTTCCAGCAGAAGTATCCCAATACTGAAAACATCCCCCTGAGTCGAAGCTCGCCGTCCCAATCCATACTCTGCATTTTATCAGTGTATCAGTAAAGTATCAAAGAGTTTCTACTGATTTATTAAATTAGAAAGTGACAGATATATATACCAGGTGCTATATAGCCAACAGATCCACATAGCAGGCCATCTGTTGAGCTGAAGGATGTTGAATCATTGGCTAAATTACTGTCATCTCTGCCATTTAGCCTTGAAATTCCAAAGTCAGCCACCAAAGCTGTTAAGTCATCATCAAGGAGAATATTGCTTGGTTTGAGATCACAGTGAACAACTCTGATTGGAGAATGGTGGTGTAGATAGGCCATCCCTTCAGCTACATCACAGCATATGCTCACCAGCTGAACCAAATTCAACCCATTGCTCAGTCCATGGCTAGGGTAGAGATGCCTCTCCAAGCTCCCATTTGACATCAATGGCAGAACAAGAGCCTTAAAATCTGGCCTGCTGCAAATTGTTATGATCCTTATCAAGTTTCTGTGCCTGGTTTTCCTTAGGATTTGACATTCCCTTTTAAAGCTTCCTGAAATCATTGCAGCTGCTTTTAAATCCAATACCTTCACAGCAATTCTTGTATTGTCCTGGAGAACACCCTTGTAGACATGCCCAAACCTGCCTGAACCAATCAAGCTTGAGGGACTGAAGCCTCTAGTGGCATTGATTAGCTGCTGGTATGAAATTATTGGGTATTTGAGCTCCTTCCTTTCTTCTTCATCATCATCCTGTAAGTCTCCTTTATTGAAAATTGTAAATTTCCTATGGAAGTTTGACCTGAGTATCAGAGGATAGCTAAATATGCACAAAATGGGAGTAACAAAGAGTGACAAGAGAATTGTCAGAATAACCAAATGATGAATATGGTGTTTTGTCCTGCAATTTGGCATGCCAATTATTGAGCCACAGAGGCCACTATTTCCCAAGAAAGAGTACATGCTTAAGGAAGAAAATGCCCCTTTCTTTGAGACATTCCCTGAGAAGTTGTTGAAAGAGACGTTGAGATGCTTCAGAGTTGAAGATGCCTGCAGAGATTGTGGTATTTCACCAATTAAGTGGTTTGAAGATACATCAAATTGTTGAAGATAAGGCAACTGTCCAATGGAATCTGGAAGAGGGCCTTCTAAGAAATTACCAGAGAGGTTAAGGTACTCAAGTGCAATGCAACTTCCAAGTTGTGAAGGGATAGTCCAAGAGAGATTGTTGGATGAGAGATCAATAGCAATTACCATGTCCATTTTGCTCAGCTCCATTGGTAAAGGTCCATGTAAATGATTACTAGACAAATTCAAGTACAACTTCAGGCTTCTCAATCCTGCAACTTCATGAGGAATAACCCCTGAAATTCGGTTGTGAGAAAGATCAAGAATCTCTAAATTGATGCACTTTCCTAGACTTGGTGGTATAGTCCCCGAGAGCTGGTTATCATAAAGCAAGAGTCTTCTCAGCTGGGAAAGATTAGCAAAACTATCTGGAATTGAACCTGTAAGCTTGTTATTGGACAAATCGAGGAGACCCAGATGGGGTATGTCACCAAGAGAAGATGGAATCTCCCCAGAGAGTGAATTATTTGACAAGAAAACCCTCTCTAGCTTTCCCAACCTGCATAGTTCAGGTGGGATTGTCCCATTCAAAAGGTTACTAGACAAGTTCAAAAGGGTAAGATTGACAAGTTTTGAAATGTGAGGAGGAATCGAACCAAAAATGAGATTCTCATCTAAATTAATCTGTACAAGGTTGGTAGAAAGATCACCAATGCTAAAAGGTATTTCCCCACCAAGATTGTTTCCTGCCAATTCTAGTTCTTGGAAGTCAGAGGAATTAACCAAGGAATTGAAAAAGGGTTCTAGGTTGGTGTTATCATTGTGGCTCACAAAATCATTATAGGACAAGTAAAGGAACTGTAACAATGGCATTTTACGTACTATATCAGATGGCAACTCTCCACTTAGCATGTTTGACTCCAAATCGAGCCATTCGAGCTTGGAGAAGTTTGAAAGAGCAGGAGGGACACGACCGACTAGTCGATTCGACCAGAGGAGAAGAAATCTCAATTCTTTGAGCTTACATTCATTATTCAATGGGATTTCACCGCTAAGAGAATTGTTAGACAGGTCTATGTATTGCAGAGAAGATGAGCCATTGCAGAAAAGTGAGTCTGGAAGCTGACCCTCGAGCCGGTTGCTTCCCAAATCGATGTAAACTAATCTGTGAATAAAACCAAATTCAGAAGGAATGTTTCCCCGAAGAAGATTGGATGATAAGCTCAGCTGTGTCAGTTGCATAAGGAAGCCTAATTCTAGAGGAATACGACCTTCAAAAGAATTTCTTGACAAATCAAGGACGGTTAAGGAAGAAAGGTTAGAGAGAAATGGGGAAATGGTTCCCCTCAGAGACCTTCCACTGAGATCAAGCTCCACAACTTGGTCTCCACCACTGTTGCACTTGATTCCTGACCAGTTACAGACAGGAACAGAACTTGTCCAATGATCAAGAACATGCTGTGGGTCTGAAGCAATCCAGGACTTGAATGAAAGCAATGCCGCTCGATCCCTTTCGAGTTGATGAACATTTCCTTGGGTCGAAGCCACAGCTAAGACTAAGAAGATGGTGAAACAGAGAAAGCGGAACATGGAAAATCTATAGAAACCCAGCATTCTTCGAGCTAAAACTTTCGAAGAAAACTGCGGCTCTGTGTGATTAGAAAGAGAGAGACAGAGGAGGAGGAGAGGGTGGATGATGACACACAAGAAATGCACCAACATGAACTTAAAAGAAGAAGATGAAGAAAATGAAAAGGGCGGGTAGGAGATACACTCCAATGATGAGGACGCAAAGCAAAAACACGGAGTGGAAGGAGATTATGTTGGAGTTTTTGTGCCTAACTGCCGTTTGAAGGAAGGGGAAGTACGTTTGGCGCCTGTGATGTTTGACTTCGAATGCAGCTAATGGGAGAGGTACACGTGCATGCATGTACCTGACACGTAAGCAACGTTATGAAGCCGTGCAGGAATGGTGGTGGACATGTCAGCAACCTGCAAGGCCTAACTCTTTTTATTTTTAATTTTATTTTTAATGTTTGATAGTGTATATTGGTTTATCACATTGTGTTGATGTGAGGGAGGGTACATGTATGTACAGAAGTGGGATGGTGTGTTGTGGGATTATTATTGTTTTTATAGAATAAAATAAAAGATAATGTATGTTAATAGCCACGCTTAGGTAGGTTATGTGGAATAATTTTTAATTTCTTTTAATGTCAATATCATTGAAAGTTCTTAAATTATATTGCGATTTACACTTTTGTTTTAAATTTTTTTTTCTCACTTTAATCTTCAAATTCATATTTTCGTATCACTATAATTTTTTATAAGTTTTCATCTATTTGAACTGTTAAAAAGCATATGCAAAGCGAGTGAGATCCATTTTAAGGGTAAAATTGAAATTTTAAGAATTTTTTTTTATCACTATAGGTACCTAAACTATATTGCGATTTATATTTTCGTTCTAAATTTTTTTTTTTCACATTTTGATTTTTAAACAAATATTTTACTCAGAAAAGCTTATACATGAAGTTCACATTGACACATCTCTTAATCTCACACTCTCTCATCCATGCAAGGTTATTAAGTTTCCTTTTTTTTTTTTTTTTTTCTAGCTTCATTTGCAAATACAATAAAAAAAATTGATCAGAAGGGTTTTGATTTTGAAGAAAAAGTTGTGAAATATTTAATGTGTTGGAATTTAAGTTTGAATAACTAAATGGTAGTGAATCTGGGTGGTTGATTACATAAAATGACGTCGTTTTAGTTTCAAGAATTTAGTTTTAAAAGTCATTAAAAAATAAAACGATATCGTTTTGATAAGATCTTCAAGTTTGGAATGGGTTCATGGGTCGTTTTGTTTCAAAAAAACGAGTCTCGCGACCCGTATTCATACATGATCGGATCTTTCATCTCCATTCATATTTTTCTAGTCATTTTGGTACTATTTGTTTCATTGAGAAAGATAATGAGAGAATAAGCTTGCATGGAGGATAAATAGTGAGATTGAGAGATGTGTCAGTATGAACATCATGTTTAAGCTTCTCTGAGTGAAATATTTATTTGAAAATCTTCAAATTACAATTCTACCTTTAAAATGGACATCACGTACATTGCATGTGTCTTTTAACTGTTCAAATGGACGGAAATTTCAAAAAAGACTTATGATGATACGAAAATATGAGTTTGAAGATCAAAGTGAAAAGAACAAAAGTTTTAGGACGAAAGCATAAATCGCGATATAGTTTAAAGATCTTCAGTGATATTAACCCTTTTTATTATTATTATTTTTTTATGAATAAAAATTATTAGAGAGATAGTGATTGACGTGCTCCTTCAATTTTAAATGACAGATTAATCCGCATCGACCAAGCACCATGAACACTTTTATGTTTATAGTTCCTGACATGATTAAGTCTCCAGATCTTCTTTTATTATTTTTAGCTCCATAGGTTATGTGGAAATTGGGTAGTGAACTTTTTGGATTTTAAAATATTTGTTGGCTCTATTCCTTGCATTTACTCTGTATTTTCTCTCTCACTAGTCATAATACCACTAATATATATTGAGTAATTATATTGTGTAGATGGTTACTAAAAATTTATTTTCAATAACAATTTTGTAACTAAAATATAGTCTCAGCGATGAAAGATTTCAAATTTGTCGATGAAAAAATAGATTTGTTAGTGAAACTTCACCTGGATATGCGCACAATAAAATTTTAATTTTTTAACTATTTATATATACAGTTAGGCTCATGTCAAGACGATTTGATTATTTTATAATCTTTGAATCACATAAATAGCTAAGATTTAAATTCAATTAGTGAATATGAATTTATTGACATATTAAAATACTATTTGAGAAAAGTAAACCCTGTCGAAACGTGGTGAATCATAAATTTGTTTCTTAATCTTAGACTTTGGAATAATCCAAAAGTTGAAAATGAAACTCTTGATTCTAAAATTATCAAGTCAACCTTACCTAAGCTTGACTATATATTATATTATATATATTAGTTTTGAATGCATATGAATTTGTCTAAATAAAGCATGTTTAATTGGGAAATTATTCTTTTTTTAATTTAAAGTTCAAACTTTTTTTTTAATAAACTTAAAAAATTATTTGTGTGCAAATATAGTGAACTATTATAAATAATAAATATGTTCATCTTGTAATATAAGAAACCATCATAAAATAAGACGTTCTTTACTTGAATATAAATTACAGTCTCAAATATACAAACAATCTAACCAAAAAGACTATGGAGACCACACAATTTATTAAAGAAACAAAAAACTCAAACACCAAACCAAAAGAAAGAAAAAAAAAACCAACTCACGGGGACCAACAAAGCAGTCATAAAAGGCCTTCAAAATTATAAAACTAATGATATATATTTTTTTAGAAGCACTTCTAACATGTCTATTCCCTTTGTTTTTAGACTCGCAAACAACTTTAGGATGATGACCCAGTTTTTAGCTTCGTTTAGTCACCTTTTTCCTAGGTTCTCCATCCTCAGTCTCATTATTAGTCTAATCAACAGAAACCAAAGCTATATTAGGTTGAGTTAGAGAGGAAACATCAATATCACCTACATATGGAACAAAAAAAATATAAGTCACCCCAATGGGAAAAACATCAATAGCATCAATCAGAATCATTTACCCTATCAACAAGTTAATGAACCACAATATTAACTATATGTCTCAAACTTGAGCACAGAGGAGTACCATCTTCTAATTAAACTAGGCATGAAAAGACTTTGGGAAACACACTTTCGAGAATCAGCCTTATGAAAGGGAGAACGAGGCTGTGAATTCATGGAATCAAAATTTGCATCATTGTCATCACTATAAATGGCACATTTTTCCCCATTATCGTCATTGCTAAAAATTTGACCAACGACAGGTTTCACACGGTATCTATACAATTGTTGTTTATGATCTTTAGATGTGATCTCAACGGGATCGACCTCTTTCGAAGTATTAGAGACTTCAATAGTGGCCACCACTATCACATTCTCTTGCCGATCAAGTTGAGACTCAGAAATTTTGTCAACCTTGCCTGATGCATCATGCTTTTAAGGGACAAATAATTTCACTAGACTATTTGTCTTTGGAAGTCTTCAATGATTTTTTCTTTCAAACTTCTTTTTCAATAACAAACACTTGGAAATTTCAGGCCAACACATTGGAAGCAGAGCAAAATGCTGGAACATTCTAATAGTATAAAAATGAAAAAGAAAAGACAAGAACCATCCATATTTAACACAATATTATTCTTAAAAAGGGTAGCAATTTTTCCACACTTGCATTCATGTCCGAGGCAACATGCATATATGCCCAGCCTCGAATAAGCCCAACCTAACATATGTATGAAGAAATGCCAAGACACATGTTCAATGCAATGGCAAAGCTAAGAAATGTCGAGGCAATGACAAAGCTAAGAAATGTCAAGGCAACGACGAAGCTAAGAAATACCGAGACAAAGGGCGAAGAAGAAATGTTGAGACACAGGTCCGAGAAAAAAGGAGAGCTGAGAAATGCTGAGGCAATGTTTGAGACAGATATCCTAGAGTAAGAGTGTCTGGCTAAAGATGAAGTCTGAGGTTGAATGTCCAAGGCTGAGACTTAAGTGTCTTACTATAAAATGCCTAAGACTAAGACTGAAGTGTCTAAGTATAAATGTCCAAGGCTTTGATTGAAGTGTCCAGTGATAGAATCTATGAGGGAAATGTTCATGTATGAGAAGTGTTTCCCTCGGAATATCTTAGACATACTCATGGAGAGTTCGACATCTCAGAGTTGACACTCGGAGGTTTGTCTGGTCAAATCATCAAAAAGGAAATGGCGGCGTACGGAGGAAATGTCAGTTAGGTTGATTTTATATGGATACAGATCTCACATATATTGTGTTTTAGTTAAATACAATATCCCTATAAACAAAAAGTCTATATTTTTTCTCTTTCTCTCTTTATCTCATTCCTCAAGCGAAAGCGAAACAAAGCAAAACAAAAACCAGAGAGTTACTAACATTTCTCTCTGAAATATCTCAGCCAAACATATGAAAACCCAACATATTTGGTATCAGAACAATAAAAATCCTATAAGTTGTGAGTGTAAGGTCTCCTTCTATCTTTCTTGAGTGTTGTTGCTGCTTGTATCATTTGCAAGCTTTAACACAAGAGTGAACCAAAACAACTAAGGCAAAATAGTTCGATGTTTAAAAATTCAAAGAAAGAAAACTTATGAATTATATGATCATAGAACTTTTGTATTGGAAAATAAAGGCATAACATTAGTAACATCACCAAGATCACATAAAGCATTGGAAAATACAAAACCTTTAATATTGCAATGAAAAGTAAATTTTTCATGATTTTGTAATTTCTTTGGAAACTCTTGGTATTCATCACTTTCTTCTTCTTTTCTTCTTTCTTCGGCCTCTTTCTCCCTAATTTGATCAGCAATTATGTTTTTATCAATAAAAATAATTCTTTCATAAACTTGATTAGGGCCATACTTGGGATGAAAATCATCTTCATCAAAAGCACTACTTTCATTTAGATCATCCCATCTAACATTCATTTTTTTCTTCTTCCCTCTTCTAAGACAAGATGCTTAAGCATATTCACTTCTTCACTTTCTTCACCAATGTCATTAGAATCTATGCTCTTCTTAGCACATTCTTCAATTGGCTCATCCATATCCATTGCATCTTTTTCCAAAGTTTCGGCCATCACCTTCCTAAGGGTTCCAGATTTTTCCTCTTTTTCCAAGGCTAGATTCCTTTTCACTATTATTTTTCCTTCTATTTCTTTGTTATAGGTCTAGCTATCCTCTTATGGATCTTCTTCCTCCATTTGCTCTTCATTTTCGGCCTCCATTTTAGATTTTCTTGAATTTTCTTCTCATTGGCTGAATCCTCCATGTCACTCTTCTCTAAATGAATGATCTCCTTTTTGCATGGAATTCTTTTAACTTGAGCACGTTGAACATTTTTCCATTTCTTAACTCAGCCACTTGGACATCCTTATTTGGATTGATTTCTGTTTGGCTTGGGAGAGTGCCTTTAGGTCTTTGGATAGCTTGAGCGAGTTGCCTTATTTGAATAACTAATCATTTTATTGTTGCCTTGGTTTCATGCATAAAAGCACTAGAATTCTCATTTATTTTTATCATAGATTGCTCAAGTAACTACAAAGTAATAGGAAAAGAATTATGATATTGAGTTTGAGAAGGCTTTTGGAAGTTTGAGTGCTGGAATTGTTGATGTTGTTGAGAAGGAATTTGATAGATTCTTATTTGTTGTCTTCCTTGGACATTTTAATTGTCTTTCTATGAAAAATTTGGATAGTTCCTCCATCCTGGATTGTAAGTGTTGGAGAAGGGGTTGCTGTGATTACTTTGTCAGAAATTTCCTACAAAATTTACACCATTAGATTCACTAGATTGAACAAAAGAATTCATAATTGACAATTAACACTTTCATGATTATCCCCATGATATTCATAAAAATTAAGATTAGAATTATTGAAAATATTATTTAAATTTTTGAAACTCAAGGTCTCAATTAGCTTTGTGAGAATTGCAACTTCAGCACTCAATTTATCTATCTTATCATCTTCATGGACAACCATGGTCTTCTTAGGACGTTGAGTCATTTCCCTTGCCCATTGTGAATTATTGATCACCATATATTTCAGTAGGTCGTATGCATCCTCTTGAGATTTATTTAACAAAGCATCATCTGCAGCTGCATCCATATTTTCATTGTTAAATAATTTAACCCATTGAAAAAAGTTTGGACTTGACTCCATATGGGCATCCCATAGTGTGGACACGTTCTCAATAATTCTTTCAACATTTCCCAAGCCTATACAATTACTCTCCATCAAATTGCTGAAAAGTATTGATTGTAATTCTAAGCTTGGCAGTTTTCATAGGTGAAAAAAATTATTCAAAAATTTAAAGGCTAAATCATCTCAAGTGATAAAACTCTCTCGAAGTAAAGATTGTAACTAAATTTTAGCTCTATCCCTTAGGGTAAAAGGAAACAACATAATCTTGACAGCATCATCAGTGATTCCATTATATTTCACTAACTCACATACATCACAAAAAATTGATATATGTTGATTAAGATCGTCACTAGGTAACCCTCCAAATTGGTAATTATTAAGCATAGACATTGTAATAGGTTTGACCTCAAAACTAGATGAATCAATAGGTGGTCTCCTAATACAAGACATATCCTCAATCTTTCTAGGTGCCGCATAATCCGTAATGGTCATGTAACCTTGGTTATTAGAAACTTCAGAAACTACAGGATTATTTTGGTTTTCCATAGTATCATCTCTTTCAATATTTCTAAACAAAGTCTTTCTAACTTCGCTTCTCCTTAATCTCCTCAAATCTCTCTTAACAAATTCACTATTGATTGGAAAACTCATAAAACATATAAGTAAAAACATAAAATAAAAAAACAAAAGAAAAATAGAAATTTAAACTAACAAAATAAAAATTCCAGCAACTAAAATTAAAGCTAAAAATCAATTTATACAAACTAAATAAGCTCAAAAGATTAAAACTAAATGCAAACCAATTAAAACTCAAATAAAATACAAACCTAAAGCACAATAAAACAAAAAAAAAATAAAGCGCAAAGAAATCAAGCTAAAAACAGAAACAAAAGTGCAGTAAAAAAATTTCTTTTTGGATTTTCAATTTATTTATTTTTTTAAAAAACAAAAGTTTAATCAACTAACAACTAAACAAAACTTGAAAATGAAGTAATTAAAACCCTAAAAACTAAAACAAATAAAACAGTAAACAAAGTTGTTTTTTTCAAAAACCGAAAAATATGAAAATCCCTAAACACACAAATTAAATTCAACTACTTACTTACTTTGATTTCCTTCTTCTTCAAACTCAAATTGAATTGCTTTGGATTCAGGAAAGCTTTCCAATTGTTGTTCTTCAATGGCTAAAACTGAACCTACATAAAACAATAACAAAAATTGAAAAAGCTAGAAATTTAATCAACAATAAAAATTAATTCAACACTAGAAATAATTATTCATGGCAATGGCACCAAAAACTTGCTATGGTGAAAATTAGATTACTCGCAAGTGCGAGAATCAACAAATAATAAAGTAGTTTTTAGAAGAAAATCAAATATCGATCCCACGAAGAATAATGTTTCTAGTGAAGAAAAATAAATTATATTGCCAATTAAAACTTGAAAAGTAAAAGAATGGTTGTTTAATTGATTGGTTTTGGGAAGCAATGCAAGAATTTAAAAGAAAACAAAGAAAAGCAGCAAAAGTAACAAAGCAAAAATTTCAAAAATATTGATGGAACAAAGATTATGACTTCACCATTATTAATCCTACTTAGCCTTAATGCATGACAAGTTCATTAGTTAATCTCTCTTAACCTAAAGTGATCAAGAGTTTATCCCTCAATGAATCTGGTACTAGCAAGCACAAGATAGTTTAATCATCCACAATCTAAACTACAAAATTTAAGCCCTAAGATATGTAAACTCAATAAGCTCTTGATAAGGTGTCACTAGGCATGATGATATCCCTATCTACCATGTATTTCATTGCAAACAATACTATATCCATTATCCCTAAGTGACTACAATATTATATCAATCAGCTTTTCACTAAAGAATTAAGAACAACAATGAAATATTAAATTCTCAATATGAATTAAGACCAAACATGCATTAAAAACTAAATAGTCATAATAGGGTTACATCATAATCCTTATAAAAGTTTAGCTACTCATGTTCTTAGAAATAACCATCAATAGATAAAAGCAAAACATATTATGAATGACAAAAAAAAGAAGAAAAGAGAAAACAAATCCAAAGCTTGTGGCTACCGAATTTTCCCTCTTGTTTTTCCTTCAATTGCTTCTTCAAATATGCCTCAAAACCAAGGTTGAATTCCTCCAAAGGTGCTAGCCAAAATTCCCTTGCTCTAAAATCTTTGTTGTAGCTGAAATCTCCTTGTTCTAAACCTCTAGAATTGTGCCTAAGATAATCTAAAAGAGAACTGAAAATAATGTAAAAAAGAAGACTTAAGACCTTTTTTAAAGCTCCAAGGTGTAAGATATTTATAGGAAAAGGAAACTTGTAGAGCTAGAAAAAACTCTAGCGTTAAAACCTTATCCAAATTCTAATTTTCCAAGATAATAGAAAACAAAATATCAAATAAAAATTAAATCTCCCTATAATATCTCACATGGCTAGCCTTATAGGGATAAATAAGTCATTGGTGTCTTCAAAATGATGTCACACTCCCAATTATATTAGGAAAGTAATCCATATCTCCTTAGTAATTTAATCTCTTTCCATTTATCATTCCTATCCAATTAATATTATTGGAATAATCTGGACTTCCCATGTGGCAAGTGATGTGGCAATAATAACACACCTAGCTGGAGAGTGATGATGTTGCAATCCCTAATCATCCATGAATAGGTAGCATCCTAGTTGTCAAAGATACTTCCATTTATGTCTACAATATTCGTCTGGAAGATTCCAACTATACACTACAAGAAGAAAAGGTTTTCTGTGACAGAAGCAAATTGCTCACAAAACGTAGTATATATGACAGAGTCATCGCTAAAACCACTTTTATGTGATAGAAACTAACCCGTCACACGCCTGTTGCAATCGACCAGACTCAAAATAATTTAAGTAACCATTTACTATTCCCCGTAACAAAAAACTGACATTATGTGACGGTATCAATTGGTCATAAATATTAATGCAAGTTCTGACATATCAGAGAGTCATTGCAAGCAATGCTTCAAAGACGATATTTGGTCCATCATAGATTAACTATTAGTGACGATTTTGTGACAATACGACGTCACAGTAAGTTAAGTGTTGCCATAATTAATTCATCTTAAAATAAACTTTAATAAGACATTCTCCTTCACAGTATAACATACGTGACAGTAGGCCGTCACATTAAACATGTGACGATCTATATACTGTCACTTGTGAAAACAGTGATGTAATGTATTGATTTCGTGTCCAGTATGAGCCGTCACACTATAACATCCGTGACAATCTTGTGACAGTAGGCCGTCACATTAAATATACTATGACGACCTATATACCGTCACTTGTGAAAATAGTGATGTAATGGATTGATTTTGTAACCAGTATGAGCCGTGACAATATAACATTTGTGATAATCTTGTAACAGTAGGCCATCATAGTATATCATATGTGACTACTAACCATCACAAGAGACATTTTTTTCATTTTTTTTTCTAGCTACATTTTATCAATTATTTTTTATGTCACTAATTTTTTTCTCGCACCATTTCAATGTTAATTTGGTATCTCTTCCATACAAACACAACCCATTGAATATGATCATTGAATAATACAATTCATATAGACTAAGTAGTTAAACAACGCTTTGAAATTCCTTTAACATTAAAACATTTGATATAAAAGGTTCAAAAATACAATTGCATGTATCATACTAAAATTTAGTCATCATGTCACACACACATATATACACATGTATATCATACCCAAGTCCTCTTTGTGTATCATAACCAGATCCTCCCCTTTGTGCATCATAATTGTGTCCTCTTTGGAAATCATGTATAGGGCCCACAACTGCATCATAACCAATAACCCTTGTTGCATCATAGCCAGTCCTTCGATGAGCTAGCCTGGATTGAGCTCCAATATAAGTAGGAGTACCACCAGCTGAAAGCAAAAAAAAATATATACAACACTAGAAAGGAGAAACGTTTGAATCATAATTGTTCAATTTAGCTCCCCAGAAAGCTTTCAACAATTTTACTAACATGGAAAATGAACAAACTTAACCTTGGCAATCTGAAGCCTTCCGAGTCATATAGCTAGATCAAATCTGTAATTAAAATCTATAGCCACTTCTAGTGCATCTTCCAACATATTTCGAAATTCCAAAAAACACTAAGAAGCAAAAATATTTTTCACCAGAGTTGGTAAAGTATCAAAAAGGAACATTATATCAAGACACAAAAAAGAAAAAAAGACCAAACAAGTATACTATAGGATGATGGAGAATAGTGAGCTGATGCAAAAATAAAAATGCTGTCTCACATATTATGATGTTCCATGAACGATGCCAGCACCATGCAAAGTTTCTAACATGCAGAGCATTTCTATAGTGTAGTAAATGCATATATAATACTTCTTCCATTGACTTTGCCACACCAACATAAGCATTTATGACATCCTACAAAACATTTTTATACTAGGATGACTAAATATAAGACTACTCCAGATGCTAAAAATAATATCCTACAATGAGGATATCCTCATTTTATTAAAATAAGGATTATCACTAAAAGTATATTTTTAGTAACAAATATAAAATATTGTCATTGATAGTTTATTTTTAGTGACAATGTTTTTAAATTTGTTACTAAAAATATACTTTTAGTGACAATCTTTATTTTATTAAAATAAGGACATCCTCATTGTAGAATTACTATATATATATGTGACAAACCTACCTGAAGTGTTCCATGAGCTAGATAGTCATAGATGAGTATACTAAAGTCAGAGAAGAGATGTATTCTATGAGCAAAACCAAAGCTTGACCTCTGTGAAATGAGATATAAAAAATAAGTAAAATAAATTGAACATATACCAACAAAGTTGGGAAGTCTAGGAAAGAACATGCCTCCTTGGCTAGGATGCGCTGATCAAGTTGGCGATACATGTAGAACTCCCAAGGAAAAGCAGGCTTCTGTATCTGCTAGAGATTTTAAAAGCAAAAGGACCAACTATCCAATAAGAGATGGGCTCATAGTTAGAGAGAGTCTGCGAAGTTATACATTACATTTAATGCAACAACTTCATCAAGATTACTGTTGACATATGCTTTAAATACTTGAGTGAATCCAACTTGACCTGCAAAACCCTTAATCTGGTACTTCTTTCCACCTGTAAGTATGACAGCAAGGGCAATGCTTAGACGGAGCCTCGACAAGATGCAAAAAGACAGTATAGACTATTTACTTGCTCTTTCTTCTCTTCTTTAGGATATGTGGTACTTTATTTTACATCTTCAACTCTTATGCAATGCACACAAACATGCACGGATAACCACCCTTTCCCATTTTAGTGTTTCGTTTCCAAACTTTCTTCAATTTAGGGAAGCATTGTTGTGAAATTATCAACTTGAAATGTTTTCATTTTAAGTAGATTAACTAATATAGGCTTAAAACAAGTTAGTAACTAATACAGGCTTAAAACAAGTTAGCTGAAAAGTAAATACATAAAGAGAAATCTTTTCTAGAACTGAAAAATTAAATGGATTTACATATAATTGTAGGAAGGTAGCAAAAAAGATGAACCAATTAAACGAATCACCTATCTCAATAATTTTATTCCTAGATGAATTCTTCAAAGAAGACAAAACTTTTCCTGAATAAGCTTTAGCACTTGAATGGTATCCCTGAAAGATGTAGGAACAAAAAAATTTATAAAATAAAACAAAAAGCTGACTATGGACAAGATCAATCTCTGTAAATTTATTTAAATAACGACTGTAATATCTCACATCATATTTTATAATTTGAGGATTCATCTTCTTCAATAGGTCTTTTGTCACAGAACTGGACCAAGGGTTGATGTGACACTTTCCAAATTTAATAGATTCATCATCATCATTCTACATAACTGAAAGGCAAAATAATCAGTTGTGACAGCATAAGCACATACATATTCAATTATACAGCAGTAGAAACAAAACAGACAAAAGCATAAAATTTTAAAATCTTATATTATGGTACATGAAGGCCTGTTCACTGATCATGACATAATTTTTTGAGCGAAGACTGTATTTGGTATCTGTCACACACTGATACATGGAAAAAAAATTAAATTACATTTTAAATTTTAAATTTTAACGAGTTAAATAAGTAACATATCCATGAAACTATATTAGATATGAAAATTATTTAAACATTAGAAATGGCAGTAAAGATCAAAATTATATAAAAAGTACGAGCATTTAAAAATTCACTTATCAAAGTTTTCAAGCGAATACATTTTATACAATCTCTTGCTAGATGCTGCAAGACTTAAAAAGTTTTGGAGACTGTAGTTGGCATCTGTCACACACCGATACATGGAGAAATATGATTTAAATATACTAGTTAAATAAGTAAATAAATAACATATCCATGAAACTATATTAGATATGAAAATTATTCAAACATTAGAAATGGCAGTAAAGATCAAAATTAAGTAAAAAATATGAGCATTTAAAAATTTACTTGACTAATCTAAGTTTCAGCAAGTTAAAAATACATTTTATACAATGTCTTGCTAGATGCTGAAAAATACAAGAAGAATTATTATAGATAAAATAGTCCCCAACCCATATTCCAGTTCTGACACGCTCATTTATTTCATCAAGGAGCTCAAAAGCACCCTCAACAGTACCTAGTTCATCAAATGGTCTTCCACTGTCAAAATATGATGATACAACATCCCGCTGCAAAATAAACCATATTATGTTCATAATACGAGAAACCAAAAGCTCAAATTCAAAGAGAGCAATTTATTTTTCAAAAAGATAAAGACAAAGCAAAATCTCTTAAGAATGGACAAATAGCTGGAGGTTACTTCTTACATTGTATTTTAGAATGTAGAATGATGAATCACTAATTATTGCCACCAAATCACCCCTATCAGCCCAGTAAACATTCTGGAACATTCATGGCAAAATGTACCTTGAGCTTGACTGCAACCAACTTTCCTTCTAGACAGAGATCTCCCTTTCTTTCCACTCTTATCGTTAAAACATTTTAGGTTTAATTGTGACAAAATGACTGTCACAATTAACAATACAAACAAATGTGACTGGTAAAACATTGTCACAGAAACATATTGAATTTTATATTATGTTTTTTAACAAAATCTGTGACAAGAATTGTAATTTCCGTCACATATGAACTCAAATAATTCAAAAAAAAAATTACAGCCATTAAATTTATTACAATTAGTGACAACCTATTGTAACGAGGGAAAATTTGTCACATGTAATGTACTACTTGTGACAATCCAAATATATTCGTCACTATATGGTTAAGTGATTGTCACGGCGATTTCCATCACAAAAAGCCTTTTTTTCTTGTAGTGATACTTTGGATGACCAAATGGACTTGGAATTCATTGATTCCCTTTTTTCAAAATTTATTATTATCTTAGCTTTTCAGGCATATCTTGATGGTATAAAATGGATATTGGGAAGGCACTCAAATGACAATTTCCCAAAAGGAGTGTAAGTCTGTCAAAACTACTAAAAATGATCATCTTCAAAATCAAATTGGAACTGACTGGCTTATCCAATTTCAATGAAACTTTACATAATTGAACATTAATGAATCATGAATCATGAATCATTAGAAACTAGAATCGCACAAAAATTTCATATATAGCTTTAGATATGATTTATTCAGTAAAGATTGTGCAGAAAATACAACAATTTTCAACATTTGTTCTTTTTTCTATAAAAATAGAAAAACACAACAGTTTAATATTTTTCATTAACAATTAACTCAAATCTAGCTTAAATCTAATATAAATACAGCATAAAAATAGTAGTTTTTTATGCCTATCACGACACAAGCTACCACCAAAATTAAAAGATCCAGGGGGTTTCTCTATTCCTTGTCATTTTGGTGATATTAAATTTGTTAATTTTTTATGTGACCTAGGAGCTTCTATAAATTTAATGCCTTATTAATTTTTTTTTTCAGGAAGCTTGGACTTGGAAAAGTAAATCTTACTTTAATTTCTTTACAAATGATGCACTATATCATCAATAAGCCAAAGGGAGTACTTGAGGATGTAATTGTCGAAGTCGATAAGTTTTACTTCCCCATAGTGATGCGGGCATCATAGAGCTATATTCTAGCATTGGAGCAAAAATGGATGACATCATCTTATTTAGTGGATCAGTGACGCGTTCTCGAGCTAAGAAGATCAAAGAGGAAATGCTTGGACTTGTGAAAAGAATTATGGATGAAGATCTATTCAAGTTTCCAAATGATTTAAACACTTTTCCGAAACCTAATGATGATTTAAGCATGATGTCCAAGAAAGGAATGAAAGTGGTAATGATGCTTGAGAGTTGCGGAGACGAAACAAAGTAGTTTTAAAAACAAGCATTTTATATAGATCTGGCAAAATGTTACACGACAAGATAACACGACACGAAACGATACAATAATTTGCAGGTTTGGGTCCGCGATATCGGGTCGGGTTGATATCAGTGTCACACGATAAGAAAACGGGTTGAAACGTGTTGGAACACGTTAACTGTAACACCACACTCTCTCTCCAACCAATATTGTCTCCAATTTAGCCACCGCACTTTAGACGGTATGGAGTTTTTGGTCAAACTTTCCAGGAGGTCACCCATCCTAGGAATGCTCCCACTGGAGCACGCTTAACCCCAGAGTTCTTCCAACTCTGAAGCCAAACGCTCTGAAAAGGCCTTGGTTGTTAAGAGAGTGCTCACTTTACATTTGAACCATTACCACATGACCCCCTTCCACTCCCAGGCGATGTGGGATTGGACACCGATCTCTGCCAGTAAGGTAGCCTGCCAGTGCCTCGCACCCGCCCACACTTACTCTGGCTATGCCAGTAAGGTAGCCTGCCAGTGCCCTTGCACCCGCCCACACTTTCTCTAGCTCTAGATCCAGGTCGCCACATTAACACGATGGGTCACGATAAGACATGATAAAAAAAATATTAATTTAATTATTTCATTATAGTTAACTTTTTACATTAATTTTTTTTAAGTTTTAGAAAACTATAAATTTATATTTTATTTTATTGGAAAATTACAATTTTTATATCTATTTATATATTAATATTTTGTTTTAGACTCTATCTTTTTTATTACTTATATTGGATGCACAATTTCAGTTTGATTTATAATATTTTGAATATTTTTAAATTAATTTTAGTTTGTTTTATAATATTTTTAAATTTATAATTGAAATGCATACTTTATTTTTTAGTCATGATAAATATTTAATATAACTTTAATTCATAATATTTCACATATTTTAAATTCACAGTTATTATTTATGTTGAATTTTAGTATGTTAATATATATTTTTTTTAAATGTTTAACATATCATTTGAATATGTATTTAGGCTTAATAGACATGAATTAATAATGGTTTATCATTTGACAATATATATTAATTTAAATAAAAAAAATAAAACACTCACGTACATGTCTAGTAAACACGAATAAAATACGACACGAACACGAAATGATACGACACGAACACGGTTCAACACGAAAACTTAACGGGTTGGGTTCGGGTGAACAAAATTTGACACGACACGAACACGACACGACACGAACACGGTTCAACACGACACGTTGCCAGGCCTAATTTTATAATGGCAGTTTCGTAATATTTGCTATTTTCGGATTATAATGACAGTTTCATAATTATTGCTATTTTAGGATTATAATGGTAGTTTTGTAATTTTTACTATTTTCGTATTTTATTTATTTAGGGTTAGTTTACAGCCTTAGGCTTACTTTCTTAATATTTAATGATTTAGATTGATTCTTGATCTAACCCTAATCTTTATATAAAGGAGGATCAATTCCTTTGATTATATAGATTTCAGATTTTAATCAATTGAAAGAGTTAATTTTTTTATAACTCCCAGGAGTGTTCTTGCAAGTGAGGAATCAATTTCTTCTTCTTGTTGCATTAAGAGTTGAATTCTCTTATCAAAGTATAAATATTTTGTGGCGATTGTTCTTTTCTTTCCTTAGCTTTCTAATCCACGTTTTTAGATACAAGTTATCTAAGGGTTAGGTAGGGCGGGTTCTTGTTTCCAATTATTGTTACAATATTTCTTGTGTGTTTTGGGGTTTTGGATTCTTTAATCTTGGGGTTTCGCATAACATAGACTTTGTGGTAATAGATATGGATGAGGATGATGATGTACTTTTAATTTTTGGTAGACCTTTTTTAGCTACAAGTCGTGCTTTGATAGATGTACAAGAAGGTAAGCTTACCTTTAGGGTTGGTAACAAAAATGTCACATTTATTATTTACAAACCCACTCATTATCCAAAAGATGAATGGTGAGATGAGATTGAGGTTTTGGAGTCAAATTTGTTAGAGAAAAGCGAGAAAAAAAAGGGTAAATGGATCATCGTTAATTAAGAGTTGCTTTGGAGGTGGAAGCAATCAACAAATTGATAATGGATAGAGCATGACAAGAAATTCAAGCTAAAGACTTAAAACAAGCACTTCTTGGGAGCCGAAAGTTTTTAATTTCTTTATTTTAGTTTGTTTCTTTAGTTTATTTTAAGTACTTTTTAATTTTTAATTTCTTTTTATTTGTTTGTTTTGTGTTTTTAGGAGTCAAAAAAGAAAAATAAAGGAATATCATTAAATGGGTAATCGGCCAAAGGGAGCCTTGTGAGCTTAGAGTTTGCAATTTTAATTGCATTGCATTAGTTAGGGGAGCTTTCATTACATTTACTCTTTATTATGTTTAATTTTTTTATTTGAACATTGAGAGCTATGTTCATCTTAATTAGGGGGTGGTTCTTTTTGTTATGAATTTTTCTTCTTTAGTTTGAGTTTTTATTAATGCATGTTTAGGTTTAGTTTCTCAACTCTTGATGTTTGTTGGCTGATTTTTTTAGTTATAGGTGTTTTCTTAAATATTTTAATGGGTCAATGATAAGAATATGATTCTTAGTTAGTGGAATTGTTTTTGTGTATTCTCTAATGCCTAAAGTTAAATTCACATGTTATAATTTCAAAACCATTTTGGAGCATTTTGTCAAATATGCATGATTTAGATTTTATTGTGGAGAATGTTTGCATTAAATTAGAGTGTTTATTTTTGAATTCTAGAACTTGCATAATTATTGCTTGAGGCAAAATCCTAGAGAGATGCATTATTTTGAAAATGATTTAGGCCATTTTTTTGAGATTGAGCCTTTATAGCCTACCTTTGAAATTATTTTTATTCGTTATTATCATGTTTGAGCCATTTTTAGGATGCATAAAAGTTTGCATGATAGAGCATTTTCTTCTTTCAACCACATTGAATTACCTTTTTGAGCCTATATATTTGTCCTACCCTATACATATTATTAAGAGAGCTTGTTTAGAGTTGATAAGAATATATGCTTTTTAATTTGTATTTGGTGGAGTGAAGTAGAAAATAATTTTGAAGTGGCAATGATGGTGAAGTTCGGTTACTATGTATCTTTGATGTGGAAAAAGAAGTTTGAGTAAGGTTTGAAAAAGAACAATTTGGTGGTTAGAAGAAAAAAAAAAGTGCACGAGAAGTTGAAAAACAAATGTGAAATTTTTTTGTGGAGTTTGAAGGAAAAGAAGAAAAAAAGTGTTTTTGCGCAGAGTAAACAAAAGTTCTATGAGCATATTATTCATAAGTTTTATTTCTTTGAGTTTTATTTTCCTATCTTTTTTTCTCCTAACCCATTACCCTTTAGCCTTCACATTACAAGCCTATAAAGTCCAAATGATTCAAGATAATGCATTTATCAACATTAGTTAAGCGCAGTTAATTATGCCAAGCATATGGTGGTTCGTTTTTTACAATCTCTATTTGATGTAGATTTGTTCAATTGCATGACATTGAATGTATTATTTGATTTCGCACACACTTTGAAAGTAATGATTATGTTGAATAGAAGATAGGGTATTAAGTTGCATGGGAATTACTTTTGAATTGACATAATTATGCAATCTTTGAGGCACCCCATCAAGGTATTTGGGTATGTTTTATAGGAGATGTGGTTTTAGTTCTTTCTTTCTTTGCTAGACACTAGCAAAGTTCAATTTGGGGATAGTTGATAGGCATAAAAAGTTACTATTTTTATGCCATATTTTATGTTGGATTCCTGTTAGTTTTGAGTTAATTATTAATGAAAAATACTAAATTGTTGTGTTTTTCTATTTTTAGAGAAAGAATAAATCATATCTTGAGCTATGCATGCAATTTCTGTGTGATTCTAATTTCTAATGATTCATGATTCATCAAAGTTCAATTCTACAAAGTTTAATTGGAATTAGATGAGCCAATTAGTACCAGTTTGATTTTGAAGATGATCATTTTTAGCAGTTGCGACAATCTTACACTCATTTAGGGAACTTGATATTTGAGTACCTTTCCAGTGTCCATTTTGTGCAATCAAGATATTCCTAGAAAGCTAAGACATAGAAATAACATTTTCAACTGAAATCAGTGAATTTGAAGTTTATTTGGTCGTCCAAAATTTACTTAGAATCTTCCTGATGAACATTGAAGATATAAAAGGAAATGTCTTTGACAACTAGGATGCCACCTAGCAATGATACTTAACTACACTACTCCTTGAGATCTTTCTATTGGTGAGTTTTATTTTTACTCAAAATTCCTCTTTTTATCACTTTCTGTCTCTAGCCAAAAATCTTCGTCACTAAGGAACGAAGCTTGTAGTTCGGCTTATGTCTTTTAAATGGTCATAGCATCCTTTATTAATATGATTTTAACTTGCAGGTACATTTAGTGGAGGTTTTGGGTGGATGCCATTGAAGCTCACTTGAAGCTTTCTCTCTCTAAAATTTCTCTTTAGGTAAGGATTCTTTCTCTCTCTTTGTTGTTTTTAGTGTCAAATTTGTGAATATTTTACTAGATTCTTGTTGGGTATTTTGATAGATTGAAACCATGACTTTGGCTTATGAAAGGTTGAAATTTTGGTTCATTTATTTGATGAGCTATGGCTTGGAATGATTATTTTGCTGCTCGAAATTATATTTTCGATTCAAATTTGTAGATTTAAGATGTGTAATTTGGTGGGTGTTGGTGGTTGATAAAACCGATACTCTTGGTATGCTTGGGGTTAAGTTTTGCTAATCTTTGGTGTTTATTCCTCTTGAGGACTGTTTGTTACTGTTACTAGAAGTATTTTAAGGTGTTGTATTTTTTTGTTTTTGGACTTGAGAGTTGATATCTTGTTTCTTTAGAGGGTATTAAAAATAGGTTGCATGAGGGAACCTATAGAATAGATTAAGATTAATTTTAGCTTTTTTGGTGCAAGAATGATTAAGAAGTGTGTTTTGGAAACTTATTTTTGGATTGGATTTTCTAGTTGGCATTCTCAGGTTTGAGGCTTTAGTGGCAAGCACTTTTGTGAATTTGTATGTCTTGGTGAACTTTAGAGCATGATTGTAATATGTTGCTTAAGTTGGACTTCTTTGGAGAACTATGATGTTTGATGTAAAGTTTAAGTGGTATTGGATTTGTTGGTTGCTAAGTTGGTTTTAAAAACAATTGATAATCGGGTTCTTTTAGAATTGGAATTGGATTATTGAGTATGGTTGTTTTGGTTTAATCGGGTTCTTTTAGAATTGGAATTGGATTAATGAGTATGGTTGTTTTGGTATAATCGGGTTCTTTTGATTTGGAAGTTTTAGGTATTTTTTTTTTTAGATAAAAAAAAGTTTTGTTTTGAGTGTCTAAAGGTTACTTTAAGAAAAGGATTTTGGAGAAAAAGGGAGAATAAGGTTCAATAAGAGCTTGTACTTGAGTTAATATGGTTAACTAACTTAGTAGTACTAAAGGTGGTTAATTTTATTGCTTTTGTGTTTAAGCTTTATGTTAAGCTCTTTTAAATGAAATAGTATTTAAAACTATTTATGTTATGCTTAAATTCTACTTATTTTAGCATACAAGTATCAACAACAAGGCGAGCATCACACAGGCCAGTTTGAGCACAAGTCTAGTGAGTGGGACTTTTTTTGGTTAATATACATTACAAGAAAAAAGGGCTTTTTAAGAGGGAAGCAAATTTTTCATAGAGCATAGTATATGTGATGGAATCGTTGCTAAAACCAATATATATGATGGATACTAACCCATCACATGCCTGCCCAATAGACCCAACACAAAATATTTTAAGTGACCACTTACTGTTTCCCTATGATAGAAAACTAACATTATGTGACGGTTTCACTTGGTAACAAATATTAATGCAAGTTCTGACGTACTAGCGAGTCACCTTCGACAAGGCTTCAAAGACGACATATGGTCCGTCACAGATTAATTATCAGTGACGGTTTTGTTACAACATGCCATCACGGTAAGTTAAGTGTGACCGAAATTAATTCGTCCCAAAATAAACTTTAATAAGAAATTCACCGTCACAATATAACATCTGTGATGGTCTTGTGACGATCTATATATCATCACTTGTGAAAACAATGATGTAATGCATTAATTTCGTGTCCGATATGAGCCATCACAATATAACATATGTGACGGTCTTATGACGGTAGGCCATCACATTAAACATATTGTGACGATTTATATACCGTCACTTTTAAAAATAGTGATGTAATGCATTAATTTTGTGTCTGGTATAAGTTGTCACAATATAACATCTGTGATAATAGGCTATCACATTAAATATACTGTGATGATCTATATACCTTCACAATAGGCATTTTTTTAGTTTTTTTTTCCAGCTACATTTTTTTCAATTATTTTTTATTTCAGTAATTTTTTTCTTGCTCATTTTAATGTTAATATGGTGTCTCTTTCATACAAACACAGCACATTGAATATGATCAGTAAATAGTATACTTCAAATAGAATAAGTAGTCAAACAACACTTTGAAGTTCATATATTAAGACATTTGATATAAAGGGTTTAAAAAATTTTCAGCATTTGTCCTATTACATGCTTTATCGAAAAAACTTCCAATACAATTGGATGTGTCAAATTATAGCTTGTGTCACTTCCCATGCCCCCAAATGAAAATGGTAGACTTGAAAATAAATTATTGTGAACTTAGGACACAAATTTGGTAGTGTCTGTCTTAGCTTGATACACACACCTTTTGGACTTAAGTTCAATTCGTGGAGACTCATTTCAAGCAATTTATCTTTCATACATGACCCCCATCCTTCACTAGATCAACCTGACATGACTATCATCCAAAAAAATAATATATTACTATTAAATAGAATAACAAAAGAGATTAACAATGAATATTTATAAAATTATAGTAAATAACTATGGCATGGAAAAAAATAGATAACTATAACTATAAATCATATAACCTTCTAGACAAGGAATTTCCTAGAAGGATATCTAGATATACCTTGTCGAGTGGAAAAATTTTGTCTAAATGAAAACAAAAATATGATATAGTTTGATGTCGTAGTTTGCAATAGCTTCAAAACATATAGAAATATACTAACAGATAAGACCTGCGAAACTATTAGTTAATCAAAAATACATATTACAATTTTGCAGTCCACTACCAAACAAAGGAAAGCAACACCAAAGCCATCAAAAGTACCAGATCTACAGCCTAGGGTCCCATGCAAGAAATCTTCCTAGAAGGACCAGAGCTCAAAAACGATAGCACTGACTAAGTAAGACCTGAAAAACAGATAGACTTATGTTAGAAAAAATGTCACTTAGCATTTAGACTACAAAGAAGAATTTCCCTATAGTAATTAAAGAAAAATTATATGGATGCTTGTGTAGACTAAATAACACATCATAGCCTTTAGAAAAGAAAATTAATAGCAAAATTTTGTCCAATACAAAGCATAGAGAAAGTAGGCAAAGAAATTTAAGTAGCAATACATGCTTTCTTTGTCAACCTATTGCAAAGAGACAATATATTATCTTGTTTGTTTAAACACAATGCAAGATTTCTGAAGTTTTTAAAAAAAGTTACATCAACTAGGACCTAAAAGCTATGCCATAAGAGAACTACCCTTATATCATCATAGCTAACAAAAAATAATGATGCTAACCTTCATTCAACTACCTACTCATAAATACATATTATCAAAATCAATTTTTCATCATAAGGCCTTTTGTGTATATACAAAAAAATGATGGAATACAAATCATATATCCACATAAGCTTTGAATCATAATGAATTAGGAAAACAAGACTTGATCTAATAATTTTATTTTATACAATCTACATCCCAGAAGAAATGGTCACAACCCAAAACTAATATATGCCAAAAGAACTGTCACACCTGAAGAACAACAGGCAAATGCTCTGGTGGTTTCTTAAGTTCAAATCCATGATCAAGCCAAACCTCAAAAGCTGTCAATTGCTCAGTGAAAAATAGACTTGGCTGGATTAAGATAAAAATATGCCAGTCAGAAAATATAAACAGTGCATATCAAAGAGACAGCAAATCATCAGTATTAACCAACATAGCAATATATTAATATGAAACCTCCCTCATCATTGCATAGTAATTCAACCAAGCATTTTGCCTTCTTTGGTGCATTCAAAAAGAGCCAACCGTTTTTGTTCTTGAAATTTATAAACAAGGGAAGTAAAACAGGCAAACTTCGATAAAATATGTAAAGGGAACTAATCCAATATTGATAGAACTTACATTCACAAGTCCCAATACACCACATAATTTTTAACAGCCGTGCACGTAAAAGAAAGTTTATAAACAAAGTACGCTAAACCCAATGCTCTCCAATAGTCAAAGCCCCCAAGAACAAACAAACAATATTAAACCCAAAAAGGACTCTAATTATTAATCATCCACTCAAGAACTGGACCAAGATATGTTGAGCACACGGAACAAAATTCCAAGGAGTAACATTTTATGAAGGTAAGAGAACACATCAGATTTGGACTTCCAACTTTAGCACTCTAATATCTTTCATTTTTTTTTTTGTGATATTAATATCTTCCAGTTTGTATAATAGTATAAGCATATTTTGAATTGCTTTACCGCCACTATGCTTAACATTGCATATGAATTGAAATGCCAACATACCTATTACACGTGCCTATGATAAAGTATATTAACCCCTAAAACTTAGCTCTGAAAGAGCTATGAATGTTTAAAGCACTCATACTAGTGTGTGTGACGCCAATTGACAGTGTCAATATAGGAGAACAAATTAAAGGTTTCAAAAATATGTTTCTTTTACAGAAAAAGGAAAAGAAAAATTATACACATCTAAGAAGTCATTATACCACATCCCATCATAAAAAATTTGCCAATCCTTCAGACATGTTAATCTTGAATTCCATAATGGAAGCTTTGTATCATTTAAAATTCCATAATGAGAGCATGAGTCCTTGTGCTGTACCGGTCTTATTGGTACCCAAGAAGGATGACACATGGAGGATGTGTGTTGATTGTCGAGCAGTGAATAAAATAACAGTAAAGTATCGTTATCCCATTCTTGGGTTAGATGATATGCTTGATGAATTGCATGGTGCTTGCTTATTTACTAAGATAGATTTAAAAAGTGGATACCATCAAATTCGGATGAAGCAAGGGGATGAGTGGAAAACTGCTTTTAAAACAAAATATGGTTTATATGAATGGATGGTTATGCCTTTTGGGTTAACTAATGCTCCTAATACATTTATGCGATTAATGAACCATGTTTTAAGGGAATTTCTAGGAAAGTTTGTGGTTGTCTATTTTGATGATATTTTGATATATAGCAAAAGTTTAGATGACCATGTGATGCATGTTAGTCAAGTGCTAGATGTGCTTAGAAAAGAGAAATTATATGCTAACCTTAAAAAGTGCACATTTTGTATAGATAAGCTTGTTTTCCTTGGTTTTGTTGTGAGTGCATAGGGTGTTGAAGTAGATGAAGAGAAGATCAAGGCTATCAAGGAATGGCCTACACTTAAGAACGTGTCTGAGGTAAGAAGTTTTCATGGTTTAGCTGGCTTTTATAGAAGGTTTGTGAAGGACTTCTCTACCATAGCTGCTCCTTTGAATGAGATTGTTAAAAAAGAGGTAGGTTTTAAATGGGGTAAGGAACAAGAACATGCATTTCAAACTTTAAAAGATAAGTTATGTTTGGCTCCTATTCTTGTTCTACCTAATATTGATAACATGTTTGAGGTTGAATGTGATGCTTCTGGGATTGGTATAGGTGTTGTTTTGATGCAGCAAAAACATCCCATTGCATATTTTAGTGAGAAGCTAAATGTGGCTCAACTCAAGTACTCGACGTATGACAAGGAGTTGTATGCACTATTTCGTGCCCTGGAGGTGTGGCAACATTATTTGCTTCCAAAGGAGTTCGTGATTCATACCGATCATGAGTCTCTCAAACACATCAAAGGACAAGGAAAGCTCAACAAGAGGCATGCAAAGTGGGTTGATTTCATAGAGAGTTTTCCATATGTGATATGCTACAAGCAAGGTAAGGAGAATGTAGTAGCTGATGCATTATCTCGAAGGTATGTTCTCATAACTACATTAACTTCTAAGTTGTTAGGTTTTGAGCAATTGAAAGACATGTACGCAAGTGATTCTGATTTTAAGGATATTTATGTTGCATGTGAACAAGGTGCATTTAATAAGTTCTATAGACATCATGATTTTCTATTTCTTGGTTCAAGAATTTGTGTGCCTAATTGCTCTATTAGAGAATTGCTTGTTAGAGAATCATATAGTGGTGGTTTAATGGGTCATTTTGGTGTGCACAAGACTTTAGATGTTTCAGTTGAACACTTTTATTGGCCACATATGAAAAGGGATGTTCAAAGAATTTGTTCTCAATGTATTGCATGTAGACAGGCCAAGTCTAAGTCTATGCCCCATGGGTTATATACACCTTTGCCTATTCCTAATGAGCCTTGGGTTGATATATCCATGGATTTTGTCCTTGGATTACCTAGAACTAGGAAGGGTAGGGATAGCATATTTGTGGTTGTTGACAGATTTTCTAAGATGGCACACTTTATTGCATGTCATAAGACTGATGATGCTACAAATATTGCTGACTTGTTCTTTAGGGAGGTTGTAAGATTGCATGGAGTGCCTAGAACTATTGTGTCTGATAGGGATGTGAAATTTTTGAGTCACTTTTGGAGAGTTTTGTGGGGTAAGTTAGGTACTAAATTGTTGTATTCTACTACTTGTCATCCACAAACCGATGGTCAAATGGAGGTGGTTAATAGGACTCTAAATACTTTGCTTCGTGCTATTGTTGGTAAGAATTTGAAAACTTAGGAAGATTGTTTACCTTTTGTTGAATTTGCATATAATAGAACTATTCATTCTTCTATAGGTTTTTCACCATTTGAGATTGTGTGAGATTGCTAGCTTAGATGGACAAAAGAAGGCGGATTTGGTTAAGACTATACATGAGAAGGCGAGGTTGCAAATTGAGAAGCGTAACCGTCTAACTGCTCAAAAAGCAAATAAGGGGCGAAAGCAAGTGATATTTGAACCAGGAGATTGGGTTTGGGTACACATGAGGAAGGAAAGGTTTCCTAACCAAAGGAAGTCTAAGTTGGATGCTAGAGGCGATGGACATTTTCAAGTTCTCGAGAGGATCAATGACAATGCATACAAGATTGATCTTCCAGGTGAGTATAATGTGTCCGCATCATTCAATGTTACTGCTCTTTCTCCTTTTGACATGGATGCAGATTCGAGGACAAATCTTTTTAAGGAGGGAGGGAATGATGTGGGCATCGAGCGCTCTTCTAGCATGGATGTTCGTGGTGAAGACATAGTGCTGCCAAGTGGACCAGTGACGCGTTCTCGAGCTAAGAAGATCAAAGCGGGAATGCTTGGACTTGTGAAGAGAATAATTGATGAAGATCGATTCAAGTATCCACATGATCCAAACACTTTTATGAGGCATAATGATGATTTAAGCATGATGTCCAAGCAAGGAATGAAGGTGGTAATGCTGCTCGGGAGTTGCAAAGACGAAACAACATAATTTTAGCCATTTTCGGATTACAATGGCAGTTTTGTAATTTAGCTATTTTTGGATTATAATGGTAGTTTCGTAATTATTGCTATTTCCAGATTATAATGGCAGTTTTGTAATTATTTCTATTTTCGGATTATATTTATTTAGGGTTAGTTTTTAGCTTTAGGATTACTTTCCTAATTATTTTATGGTCTAGATTGATTCTTAACCTAACCCTAATATCTATATAAATGGGGGGTTACTAGCTTGTTAAACAACTTTGATTATTGATTTAATAGAATCTATTATTGTTTTCAACAAGACTTGTGTGTTCCAAGTGAGGATAGTTCTTCTTCTACTTGTTGCATTTGGGAATTGATCTTCTTATCAAAGGTATTTACTTTGTGGCGAATTTCAATTTCATTCTTTTCCTTCTAATTAGTGTTGCTAGATACAATTGTTATCTAGAGGTGCTATAGGGCGGGTTTTTACCTAAGGTTTGTTCCATATCATCTTGTGTGTTGGGATTACAGTTTCTTTAAGCTTGGGGTTCCGCATCAATTTCTTACACATAACCAAATAAAGAAAAAGAAGATAAGAGAACAAAATATGTATATGACTTGTAAATTTCTACGTTAAAGAGCATTTTCACACATAACCAGCTAATCGTAGTTGTTACTAGGTAGCATGGTTCTGTGCCAAATTTATTCATGTTTTGGTTTTGGGAATTTTTTAATGTTTTAGAGATTTGTTCGCTTCTTAGAACTTTATGCATTTTCTGGTTGTGTTTTAAACTCTTATATCTACTGTTTTAGCAATATGGTTAACATTTTCATTCTCTATTTAAATTATGCTTTTGGAAATGTAGTATTACCTTAAAATTACTTTTATTTTATGTTTTATGAGACTTTATTTGATTTGTATATTTATTTTTAAAGCATATTAATCATATTTCATATTATCTTATATTAGGTATACATTTCGTTAATTAATTGGATTTATTTGTTTTTGTTGCATGATTTATGCATGTTTTTTATTTATGAACTGCGTAAGGACTATTATTTAGGTAATATCATTGTAAGCAAGACACTTAGGACTTGGGTCCTGCCAGTTTATGCTGGTGGTGACTGACTACTTCTCCAAATGGGTGGAAGCATAGGAATACTCCAACATCAAGGACTCAGACGTTCTTCAATTTTGCAAAAGAAAACATCACATGCCATTTGGAATACCAAGAGGCTTTATCATAGATAGTGGCTTATAGTTCATCATCACCAAATTCAATGACTTCCGTGAGGATTTGGAAATCAACATCAAGCACTCGACACCGCGACATCCTTAAAGGAACATACAAAACCATACTCAACATGTTGAAAAAACACCTCAAGCAAGCAAATGCCAAATAGGCAGATAAGTTACATAGGGTACTATGGTGTTACATAACTACCATGCGTACCCTTACAGGTTCATCTCCATTTACACTAATATAGGCACATAAGCATTATTTCCAGTTGAAGTGTATGAAAAGATGATGTGGACAACGTTACAATATTATAATATTAAAGGTTGAAACAAGACAAGTTTAGGTCAAGGATCCCATTTTCAGAAAGGTTTTCTCGACCACTTATGATCTTGCATCAGCAAGCTCGGTCCCAACTAGGAAAGACCAAATCGCATCACGGCAATCGCTTGACTTCGCACATTTTTGCTCCAAAGCATGGAAAGAAAAGATGCTCAACGCAGCTAGAAATATGAGAACTTTAGGATCTATCACTCCCACTCTTTCTTTTGAATTGCCTTTGGATCTCATTCATGAAAACATATTTCAGCTTTCTTAAATTGTCTCGAACTTAGGAGCTAGATGTACTCTTTTTGTTGCTCGGTCAATTTTCAAAAATTTAATAAAAGTTCAATTTTTTGCTTATTCATTTTCATATTGTGTGCATTTTACCCAATTTAAGCCTTCATGCAAGAACAAATTGGTACGACACTATCTAATGGCTACAAACTAGTCTTGGATCAGTAAAGCGATGAACCATATGCAAGATGAGGCTTGATGCTACTAAGTTTATACATGTAAATGTAGCTAACTTAATGGACCAAAGGGTGGAAACACAAATTTAACTCGAAACTTGGTCTCAAATCAGGTTCGAAAAAAATGCATGAAGGTGAGATATACCAAGCACTTCAATAAAAGAATAGTCACTTCACACTCGTCAAAAAACAAATATCAACATCACAAAAAAACTCATCATAAACACATTATCCACACATGACATCGAGAAAATGAAGTTTGAAATTAAAAGAGCATTTAAAAGGAGAAAACTATCCAACAATTAAAATAAACTAACAGAGTACAACATCTAAAACTTAGCACAATCTAAAAATAAAACTACGATTACACGGCTAGAGGATCCATTACATTGGAAGTTTGAGTAATATGTCAACCATAGTAGAAGTTGCAATAAAAAAAGATTGGTTGACTGGTCTCAAAGGAACACCATTAATCTTGAATGGTCCAGTGATTAGAGGTAATCCAAAAGGCTAAGCAAGAGGCTCAGTTGTGTCATCATTTGAGCGGCTGTGTAAAGAACAAAGTCATTTGGCCTTAGCATCTCACCAGGTTTTGCCAACTTCGTGCTAAACTTGGGTAACCTTTTCTTCCTTGAGTCTAAAGGGCCTAGTAGCTTCACTGTTAGTGGATACCTCGACAAAATGTATGGTCTTTCAAGGACCAATTTGCTAAGGTCGAACCAGGCTTGTACACTATTGATAACCCTAAAAATTGCATCATTTTAGGCTATATTTTTAGCTTAAAATTTTCTATACTAAGCTTATTTTGTTAAGAAATGCATTCATTTATATTATTTTTTCTTTTGTAGGTAAAAAGAAGAATTTTCAATATAAACACAAAATAAGGTATTTTGGTAATTTTCACATAGTTGATGGATCAAGCTGCAAATATTGAATTCAATATGGAGAAAATTGGAAATTAGTTTAAAATATTAGGGAGAATATCAAATTGAGACCAAAGGTCAAGAATAATACAAGTTGAGACAAGTATGAAACTTTCTTTATTTGTAGCATGTTGAATTTTACACAATTAGTATTGTTTTAAGCATGTTTGGAGTTACAAGATGAATTTTTAAGTGAATTCAATTGCATAAATTTCTTAACTCTTCAAGGATCATATCTACAAAATTTCATGGAAATTGGATCATCCAATCATTGCAGTTTTATTCTTTAAAGTTGAAGAAACTTGTAGTTGTGACAAATTTGCACTCCTATGGGAAAATTGAGTTTTGAATGCCATAAAGGTGTTGGATTCGAGCATATGATAGTTACAAGCAAAAAGGAAGGATTTTAAGCTCATTTGGTTACCTAAAAGGTTGTTTGAATCTGGCTAATGTAAACTGATGATAAATAAATGAAGTTTGCTTTATTTATTTGGATTGACACCTAAGCTTTGATGACAAAGATGCCACATCAATTGACACATCAATCAAACAAGTCTTCATGGAATATTGGTCAGCAAATCAAATAAGAAAATAAGAGAATTATTGAAATTTATTATTTATTTATTTCCTCATAATTGGAGATGAAACTTTCCTTACTTGGTTGAGGTTGAATCTAGACTGAATTGAGGCATCATTTTTTACCCTTTTGATCTGTAATTTTCAATAATGAATGGTAAGTTGACACCAAATCTGGCCAGCCATCAATTTCTCTATTATTTTCTCAATTACTATCCTATTTACAAGTTTCAAAATAAAATCATAGCCTCTATATAACCATCATAATCAGCCAGCCACCAAAAACGATGCCCTTATGGTTTCTCGAAGCCCTAGAGGCTCTTTCTCTCCTCTCCTCTTCATTCCAATGTTTTTTCCTTCATTTTACAGCAGTTAACACACCTCTATAGCCACATAAAATAGTCATTATCATCCCCACAATCAAACCCTATCTGCCGCCCACCTCCACTACACCATTTTCACCATTCAACACCATATTTTCTCCATCACTTTCATCATTCTCTCTATTATTATTTCTCCAAAACAACCACCATTATCCATCACTTGGATAATCATGATGATGGTGATCAAGAAGTGAATACCTACTTGTTGATGACGATGGTGGTGGTGGTGGTGGAGCAATGGAAATGGTGGCGAACTGATGTGCACGGCTTAGAGCCCTTGTGTGTCTTGCGTCAGTGATCCATTATGAGGGAAAAATGGTGGTTTGATGGTTGTTTTGTGCCTAGGGTTTGTGTGAGGGAAGATGGTAATAGTTATTATGTTCTTAGGTATTCTAAAGTGTTTTGCTACTCTATGATGAAGAAAAATGAGGGTTTATGATGGAGAAAGTGGTTGGCCAAGTAGTGCGAATGAGAAGAACAAAGAACCTAAGGCTTGAAGCCTCAGTGGGGTGTTATTTTTGCATGGCCGATTTTGATGAATAAAAAGGGCTAGGGTTTGCATCTCATGACTTGTAATCACTAGTAACATCCCATTGCAAACTAAGGTAGCAAGGCATCCCTCCTTTAGGCTTTAAAAAATAAAAAAAGATGACTTAGAATCATAAGTTGCAAGGCAATCAATGAAATCAACTAAATATGGAAATTTTTAAAATATGAGGTAGAAAATTGTAGCTAATCAAATTTTCGCTTTAACTTTCCAAATTATGTTTAGATTCATAGGGAGTTTACATGTCATGATGATGTGGCAATTAAAGGCATGAATACTTAGGTGGCATCCTAGTTGGTAAAGAAAACTTTTCTTTTTATCTCCAATTTCCATCGTCCAAATTCAAACCACCTTGTGAGCAACCAAAACAACTTGAAATTTAGTGACTACATAAAAACAAACTAGGTATATGTCTTAGCTTTTCAAGAATATATTAATTGCACAACTTCATCACCATTAAGGTATTCGAAACTCAATTTTTCCACAGGTGCAAATCTGCCTCAACTTCAACATAATCCAACTTTAAAAAAAAACTCTAGTACTGATTGGCATCTTTTGTTGTAATGAAATTTTACAAGATTAATTTCCAATGATTTAAGAAACATTTCAACTAGAATCACCTCGAAAATTTATTTTGTAGCTCATGTAATGCTCAAAACAATACTAATTATGCAGAGTTCAACATTTTCCAAATAAGGAAAATTTCATGCTTGTCGCCACTTAATTATTCTTAGCCCATGATCTCTATTTGATCTCCTTGATGAATTGAATTCATTTCCAAGTTTTTTTGCAACAAAAAAATTAAAAAATTAAAAAACTCCATCTTTGCAACTTCATATTAAAAGTGTGCAAAAATTACCAAATTACCTCTATCTTCAAGAACATCTAAAGGTTGCTTACGCTGACCAGAGGTGCTATGACTCTTCATTGCCTTCCCTACACTGAGTGGGCTATCGCAATGTTACTGAAGTCGCTCGGACTATTCAACCAAGTAATTTATCATCCTAGATAGCCTGGTGAGTTCAACTTTGAGGGATCACGATTGGCCCAACTTGTGTAGGTTTAGGAGTTTGGGTGACATTTCTTCCAATAGAATGTTCTAATGGTGATAGATCAGGTAGTGTTCCCTTTGGGTTAGTCGCTAATAAATGACTATTCTTGGCCATTTTTAAAATATTTGATTAATGTGGCAATAGGTGAACTTCAAAGACATGAATGTAAAAAAGAATAATAGAAAACCACAAGGGTGCCAAACTGGTGTGGAAAAATCAGTCAATTTTAGATTGAGGGCTGAGCTAGTTGAGCTCGATGTAGAAATTGGATTTACAGGTCTGAGATTTTAAGGTTCAAACCTAGAAAGAACAAAGAAACAATGTCTTTGAGCTTGGTGCCTTGGGTGTTTGGAGTTTTCCCGTTTTCCATCTATATTTCAAAAAGAAGAAGAAGAAAAATCCTCCGTCTATAGAAAAGATAAGGTCTGGTATTTATAGTCTTCCTCTTCATCTGATGACATTATTAAGCATTCAATGTGTTCTAATGGTTTTGCATTTCATTAAATGCCCAAGGGTACAGATGTTCAATGTGTTCCATGCATTAAATGAAAGGGCAGACATGCAAGTAGTAGGCACATGCTTTTAATGTTATAGCCACTTGTGTCTTTCTCAAGCACTTCTGATAATATCATATGCACTCGGAGATAACTCAGATTGAGTAGTTGTGCATCATACATTTCTGATCAGAGGTGGGAAGGGTTTTAAAAGGTACATAGACAATTAGGCTCCTCACAATGTTGGGCCTACTTAGCTTAATAGCCAGTTCCAGATACTAGCGTAATTTAGAGCTCAAAAGTAATGTAAATCATTACTAAGGCCTAGCCAGCTGGCTTTTCCTATAGAATTCCCATATAATTTCCAAAGCTTTGTCATCAAACACTACACACAATCACATACAACAACAATTCTCAGCAATACAAACCCAAGAAAAACAACATATAACATAATCAACAAATTGACCTTAAAACAACAACAACAACAAAAGAACAACAGTAGCATTCCTCATAAATCCACACACACACCTAGTCATAAATTCAATGCACTCATAAAGTACTATCAACGAGGTTAATGGAGGTATAATTAAATTCAAAAACAGAAAGTGTTTTTGTGGAAAAAATCCAAGGGTAAGTAACTTTAATTCATCTAAATTGTATTATTTTTTTCTTTTTGCGAAAATGCAACTACTACTCAATATGGACACCTCACCTTATATGATGATGCAAGTAGTGAATAAAGAGCAAGCAGGTCAATACAAGGTGGAGTGCATGACAAAAATGAGATTAAGGACCTCACTAAATGGTTAGCAATCTAAATCAATAAAATGTGAAATGAGGGTGCTAATAGTTGTAATTATAATGTTTTTTGCCATATCAATTGTTATATTTATAATTGCTATAATAATTATGAAATTAAATTAAAATTGTAAGCAAAAAAATGATTAAAACACAATATCACTTGCTATTAAATTGTCATAAGTTGTGTTGCCTACTCATCAGGTTGATGGCACTTTACAATTTTAATTCCTACTTACTTAGGGTCACAACTCTTTAACCTTTCTGCTATGAAGTTTGTGCCGTGTCTTAAAAAAGATATTAAAGTGACAACCCTATTATCAATACCCACCACATGTATAGATATCCATATATAAAGAAGATAATATTTGAAACTTCAAAAGATGTATGGTGTTGGCCATCACTTTTGTATTTAAGAAACAATTAATGGTCATAATACCCAAAAAAATTGCATTCTTAAATACAACAACCCTAAAACAAAGCAATCACTTAGCTAAGACAAAATTGAACCATTATTGATCCATATCTACAGTTATTTGCATCCATCTAATGATAAAAAAAAGTGAGGCCTCGACCTTCTAAAGTTAATGCTGATGTTGCTACATGTTGCCTATGTCATGAAATTTGAATGTTAGACACCTCCAATTAAAACTAATTAAATTGGAAATGAAAAGTTATAAAGACAAACTTGGTTGAGAAGAGGAAGAGGCACTAGGATGACTTGACAATAACAGTGCAGATAAAAGTAATAATTATTTGAGTTGTTTGACAGTTTGCCTAAGCCATGTAAAGAAAAATATGGAAATTATTGAGCAATAAATGTGTAAATGAAATACAATAGTGGTTGTAGTTTTGAATGAATTTCTACCTCTGTGGTTCTTTTCCTGTTGGCAGGATTTGTGAGCAAATCCTTTAATTGTGCCTAAGAGCTTTGCATAATCACACTTCAAGGTAAATGACTTATTTTCCTTCACCGACTCAGTTGGTTCCCTTTTTTTTAGCATTCTTGGTTTTCCTGGCTTCTTTCCATATTTTAGTGGGAAAACTTGTATCAGCATCTAGCCATGCTCTCTCATTGTGTATCAAGTGGACCATACTTGCATAACCTCCTTGGTTAAACTCCTATCTACAAATGGTGTTAGATCACACTTCTTGTTTATGCATGCCATTGCAAGCTTGCATGGAATACCACTTACTTGCTACAAGTAACATTCACAACACCTACTCTCCAACTTGACAATTACCACTTTTGTTGTACAATCATCAATTACCTCAAACACATATTCACTAGTTCATAACACATGTATGCTCCTCCTATCAGTTTGAGCATCATAAAGCTTGGATTGAACTCTTGGCGGCAGAGGAGTAGACCAGTTAAGGATTTAGTGAGGCCTTTTTTTGAATTGTTTCATAATTTTCCTCTTTAAGCTCTTAAACTATGTCAGAATGGGATTTGACCTATATTCATTAATCTGACTATTGAAGGACTCACTCATATTTTTTATTACATCAACCTTTCTAATTTGGTTAAATCCATGTATAGTCCAACGATGTGTAGGGATTTGACCTAACTAGTCATATATGCTTGCATACATTGTTTTAATTTCCTCTACGTAAGAATTGAAGTCTAGGATATTGGAAGCCCTCACTGAAGCCCGAAACAAATTTCTAACATGATCCTCAGCGAATTTCACCTAAGGTTGCCAAAAATGTATCTAGCACAAAAACTACTTGTATCATTTGGGAAATATGTCACAAATTGCTCTCAAAAACCCTTTCTACTTGTCTATCAAGAAGTTCATTGTCCTCTTTTCTTCCACCCCATGTACACATTCAAAAGGTTTAAAAACCAACTCAAACTGTCCATGTTTTCACTTTCACAAACACAATTGTTATAGGGAAAATACTACTATTTGCGTCCAGAGAAATAGCAGACAACAACACCCCCAATTTCCCCTCCAATTCCCCCATATTTACCCTCAAGTCACAACTATCTAGGTCAGTAAATAACATGTATCTATTGAGATACTTTGACTTTTGGGTAGGGAAGGACAAAAAAAAAACCTTTGAAATGTTGGGTTTCCTAAGGTAACTAACCTTTCACACTTCACCGAAACCATTATTTCTGGATTCATTAGCCTCAACATGTGGCCATACTTGTGCATTTTCTTATAAGCACCATCATGGTCACCATTAATTCTTGCCAAGGCTAGTGTCTTAGCTATGTAAAGTTTTTGTTCGTTAACTTCCCCTTTATGAGTTCTCTTTAACTCCGTCATCATTTATCTTATCTTTGAATTAACATGGGATTTGAACCATTCTCCCATCTTTACTGAAATCCACTCAGCATTATCCAATCGGCTCTCTGTTTTCCAATAACAAGAATGTTTCTCTTGAAAAGTCTTAATCTTAAATGCTTTATCATCAAGCACAAGAAATGCATGGATCATCCATTTGCATCCTTCTACATTGCATGTAGCTGTCACCTTCTTTCTTTCATTTTTTCATTAACCTATAAGCAAATCCAACCTTGACAGCAAGATCCTTAAGCATTATCCTAAATTGTTCCATTGACTCAAATATAAAACCTTTATATAGAATAATTGAACCATAAGCTTGACACTTATATAGATTGCCTTTCATGCGCCTAACCATATTTGCAATTGGCTCATCTTTCTCAGATTCACTAATAGGCCCATTAGAGTCATTAGACTGGTAACCCTCAGAATCCTCATCTGCCTCATCCCCACTCTCACTAACCAACTCATCTATATTTCCCTTATCAACCACAAAACCGCCTAGGTTTTCATCCTTACTAGTAGCATCAGTGTAGAGAAATTTCACATCAGAGTCATACCTCTCATCACTTTCATCCTCTAGTTCACTGACGCGAGGTTCAGAGACCTAGGGTTCATAGGCCTCTAGTTCATTGACCTAGGGTTTAGTGACAAAGGCTTCAAGAGACTGAAGTTAAATGCATTGGGGTTCAAAGAACTAGGCTTCATAGGCGTCTAGTTGAGACTCACAATCATCAAACACACAATGTGTTAGAAGTTTCAGAATTTTTTCAGGTTCTATGATAGCCAGTGAAAGAACAACCATGTCCATATGAATTTCCTATGTACCTTTCTCCTTAAACAACTTCAACATACCCATCAATTCCTTGTCAATTTCTAAGATTAGGGTTTTGCCTCCCTCAATGGAAGCTTAACCTTAGTGTCATTCTCTCTCTTTCCAATAATCTATTTCCCAAAATTAAATTTTTTGCATTGGACCACAAAATAACCATACTTCATTCTTTTTCACCAACCAAAAAGACTATACATCTTTTCAACATAGATGTGAATGAATTTCAAGCAACAGTCTGAAACTTTGCAGACCAACAAAAAATATAATGAAAAAAAAATCACAATCAAACAGCAAAAATCTATTATTAATATCATGCTAGCAATCACTACATACATATATAAATTATCCATTTTCAAAAATCATAATATCTTTAACCATCAATTTACTAATATTAACTAAGCAAGTATCTAATATTCATAATCAAATAGAAAAACTCAAAAATTATCATGCATATCCAAACTTCCAATGATGTTCAAGCCAGCAATAAAGATGACAACTAGAAACACACAAAAAAAAATATCAAACATAAACACATAAATCAAACACAACAAATCAAACTCCACAAACCAAACCCAAAAACCCTAAAAGCACAAACCTAAACACCAAGAAAATCAAACCCAAAAACCAAGAAACACTCAAATGAAGTTCAAACAAAAACCATCTAAACTAGCCTAAAAATGACAACCAACAAAAAAATAATAAAAGCTCCCAACCCAAAAACTCCGCAAATGAAACTCAGAAATAAATCCCAAAACCAAAAACCTTAGAAACACTAACACCTAGGAAATCAAAACCCAAAAACCATCAAGATTAGACTCTAAATATCCTCAAAATCAAAACTTGACATCCCTTGAAATCGAACCCTAACACTCAAGAAATGAAAACCATTGATTTGAAACCCTAAAATCCCTCAAAATGTAACCTTAAAATAAATTGAAATCAAACCCTAGAAACGCATATAATCAAACTCTAAAAACCTTTTACCTTCAAAGAAATTGAAGCCCTAAACCAAAAAACAAAACCATTAAAAAGTGAAACACTAGCCTAATCAAATACTAACCTGATAAATCTTTGCTCTTCGAAATGGACCCACAAATCATCTCCAACACCTAAACTTGATCGATCTCTCATTCCTCACCATCGAAGCTACTGAACAATGAACCCAATGTGTTTTGAAAGCAAACTTCCATGCCAAGTTCTCTTTGTACTTCGTCTGATGGAGGGAATGAAGGGGAATAGAGGGGAAAACATGGAGGAAAAAAAAAGTGTCATACAGCCTACGCCACACTACCTAAAGTGTCGATTAGTATTCTCCATTACAATGGCTGAAATACTCTTATTTCATCAAAGTTAACATAACCAAGGTATCAACAAGGGGGACTCCTAATATTTTTGAAACCACATGGAATGACTTGGCTTTGTTTGAAACCTCATTAGGTGTATATGATATTAACCCTAATAATACTTTTTTGGACATATATATATTTATGTGGAAATATTGTTCGTTTATGTTTTGTAGAAAAACATGAAGAAGAATAAATGTAAAGAACCAATTGCATCAGTTAGTTCAGAGATGCATCAAAGTCAAACGAGGCACTACCACATGACGTTATTGTGGATGACAATATTGTTGATGTTGTTACCTCATTGTAGTCACCATGTCAGTCCTCAAGCTGCTAAATCACATGGACGATGTTGATGCTAGGCAATGTTGGATGTTTCAATTAATGAAAAGATTGTGGGCCAGCATGAACAAAATTTTGTCATGTAGAAGAAGGATATCATAGAATTTTATTACTTGCACGAGTTATCTATTGAGTGCATTATGTTTTACATAAGGTAACTCTGACCAATTTAGTTTTTATTTTTCTAAATAATTATACTTGTTAAATTATACAATATTAATGCATATATTTTGACAATATAGGCACTTGTACAATGGATTGTTGGGTACACAAACAAAAGGCAAGTATTGTTTTGTTCCTCCCCATGACATTGAAAATCTTAAATGGGCAAATCCTCATTCAATGTCTGGCATAGATGTAAAGATGCAAAGCCTTCTTAACTATAGTTCGTTCTATATTGAACAAAGTAAGTTTATGATGTAATTAAATTGTTTTTTTCTCAGTACTATTTGAAACCTTAACTACTTAAACTAATTTTTTTCTTGGTTGGCATTGGTTGTTAGGTGTTGTTGACCCATATTTATGATTTACATGGGTTTTTTATTCATTGGTTCATCAATGGGCACATTTTGACTACATTAGATTAATAAATAATTAGGTTATTTAGTTATTAAAAGTTATTTTAAATGTAACTAGTTCATGTAATTTGTTAATATATGATACATATATGTTTTATATATATATATATATATATATTATGCTATAGAGTATTCCTTACTTGAAATGATCCTAACTATATAAAATGAGGTGGCAACTAACATAGGTACATAATATGATAAAATTTAATGTATGACTGTTTTTCATTAATTGTATATAAAAATTATTTAATAAATAGTAACATGTTTACAAATATAGGTAGATCTAGCCTAGAAACACCGAATGTGTATATAATCGTAATGATGCTGAGAGACAACATCAGAAGAAATGTAGGCCATGAAGAATTAGGATCAATGGAATTTAATTAATTTTCTTTTAAATTAGCATTAAAAAATTTAATACAATTTGATTAGTTAATTCTTTGCTTAATTTTTTCATGACAATATGAGAATGTCATTTGGACGCAAGATCAGGTCAACTAGTTCAGAGTGGAATGCACGACAAGTATGGTTTCAATGATTTCAAATAATGAAGCATAGTGTATTTGAGATGTTATTTTAAATTAGCATTATTATCGTAGAATATATATTATAAATTGTCATATGTAAATTTTATTTTACAAAATGAAAATATATTGAACTTTTTTTATGCTTTGTTGTCTACAAATATTAAATTGAAAATAAATATTTTAACAAAATTATAAATAATAAATATTATAAAAAAAATATTATTTAGTGATTGCAAAATCCGCCACAAAAAGCGTCACAAAAGATAAACAGGCAACACTAAAAGTAGATCAGCGTTACTAAACATGACAATCAATGGCATTATTACTATCCAAAAGTGTCTACTTCATGGACTATTAGTGGCACTTTTGAATCCACTTGTTTACAAATTATCACTAAAAGGCTATATTTTTTTAGCATCGCCTAAATATATTTTTAGTGACACATTAGGTGAGGCTTTAAGGAGACACTTCACCAAAAAAGTGTTGCCTGCCAGTTAATTTATAGTAGATTTATTTTAATTTTTTAAATTTTGGTCAATGATTTAATCAAGTGCTACTTCATTAAAAGCTCATATTTGAGCTCCAAGATTAATAATATATGTATTAAATGTATTTTTTGTTTGTAAAATATTAGATAATTAATTGATTCTATTTTTTTTCAATCAATTAATTATTTATTCTCTTGATCTATCAGTTTCTCTAACGAATAGAATTCACGGGTTATTGACTTTTATATCCGAGTACCGAAACATATCAATATGATATTTCATACAAATTCCATATTTATATATTTCATAAACATCACTAATCAAATAATCACATTTCCAAATCATTTAAGATATTGGCCGTTTAAAATAGACTTCACTTATTGATAATTGAAAGAACGATAATCATTTAACCACCTGTTTACAATATACTCAAGATTGATAAACATAACAAAATAAAATTTCCTGAGATTTAATTTATTTTTACATAAATTTATCCTTTATCCTTAATTAAATATCTATCAATCCTTTAAAATGAATATAATTGATTCCAACATTTTATAATTATCAAGAAAAATTATTTCATTAAATATTGCAATTTAAATAAAGCACCTAACTTTATTCATCAATTGTGAGACAATTCATTAATTATGAGAACCTATGATCATGTTTTATATGGATATATCCATATGATTATATACTACATAATTAATCTGGTCCTTATATGTAAAATATAGTATGCACAAACAGTGGAAAAAATACCTATGAACATTAATATAAAAAAAATTACAATATGTCTAGCTCCTAGAGCATAAATAATATACTCTCATTTACTCTAAAGTAAGTCTAGGTCACTCCTAAAACCTATACATATCCTTCTGGAATACACATTCATGTAGAGTCTTAGTAAAAGGGTTTGCTAAGTTTTTCTTAGATGTTATTTTAGCAACCATTATATCTTTTTTCTCGATAAAATCACTGATCAAATGGTACTTCACTACACAAAAATTAATCTTTTACAGCGTTCATTTACAGAGTTCATTTAGTGCATGCCATTAAAAAGTATTATTTACGGCGTTCTCAATATGAATGCCATAAATTATAAATTATTTACATTTTTAATGGCACATTTAATGTGCCTACCTTAAAAAATAGATATTACGGCAAATTTTTATTAACATGCCGTAAAATAGATTTCTTATTTTTTTGCACGCAAGAACGCGCCTAATTTTTAAGCGGTGAAATTTTTAAGCGCTAGTTTATTAATGAAAAAACATTGAACCCACGTTTTTGTCTTTCATTCAACAAAAGGAAAACCACTGCGTACGTCTTCCTCCTCTGCTCATCACCAAGAACCAGTACTCTTCTCTTTTGTATTAAATTTTTCTGTTAAACTTTTTTTTTTTTTCAGATTGCTCCCTCTCTCTTTTTTCTTTCTCATATCCAATTTTTTTCTGTTTTTCTTTTTTCCTTTTTCCTACAATGGATTGGCATCAGCAATTTACCAAAAGGGAAACCATTGCGTACGTCTTCCTCCTCTGCTCATCACCAGGAACAAGTACTCTACTCTTTTGTAATAAATATTTCTGTTAACTTTATTTTTCAGATTCCTCCCTCTCTCTCTTTTCTTTCTCATATCTAATTTTTTTTCTGTTTTTTTGTTTTTCCTTTTTCCTTTTTCCTTTTTCCTATCATTGGATCGGCATCAGTAATTTACCCTTGTGCTCTTCAATTTACAGGTTTGCATTTATTGTATTTATAATTTTGTTTTTCCTTCTGATTTTGGCTTTTATATGAATTTTTTTCCCCGCATCACTGGATTTTTCATCTCTAAGTTTTTCTTTTTTTTCTTTTTTCTATGACTGAGTCTGGTTTTACTGGCTTTCTTTCCCCCTCAATTTTGTCCTCTATAGTGCCTTCTGGTGTTTCTACTGGGCAAAGTGGCCAGACTTTTTTTTGAGACTTGGTTGGCTTGTTTGGTTAATACAACTCCTTTTTTAGCAACAAAAGAAAAGAAAGAGTCGGCATCTGCAATTTTTCTCTCATGCGTGAAGTTCAATTGACAGGTTTGTTCTCCCTCTTTTTGCTATCTTTTTGGATCGACATGTGTTTCTTTTTTCTGTTTGGTATCTTTTCTCCTTTAATTGAGTAGAATATGTTTTAGAAACTGAGGAAATCTTCCTTTTATCATTTTGTAAGAGATTAGGATATTTTTCATGACTTAAGGCCTCAAGCAAATATTTTCCTGCCAACTGTAAAGGGTGAATGCAATAGATTAGGATCTTCGTAATTTGCTTTTGGCTATCTAAGGTTCGTCAACTGTGCATTATCTGTTTTAATGATTTATTAAGTGGTCATTCTTGTTCTGCAACATTGCATGATAATTAGGAATGTTCATTAAATTCTTTTGATGAAGCAAGGTTATGAGCATTTGTTTTATGCTTATCTTGTTAATTTGAGTGTATTTATATGTTTGCATAGCATCCTGAAAATACATTGAGCTGCTATTTCTCATAGTTGGTGTATAGTCCCACTGCTACCAATTTTTATGTTGTATGGCCAAATTATTTTTCCTTTTAGAATTCTGAAACATGAAACTATTGTTGCTTCACCCGCTATGTGAACTAAATCTCTAAACCTGTTTCCATATTCGTTTTCCTGGAATCAATGCATCTCATGCACTCATGTTTTTTCTTACTCAAAAAAGCTTTGCAATGCCATGCATTGATTTAGGTGTTTCTTGTTTAGGACAAGCATCCTGTACTTATGTTATTGGTTTATTTGTATATATATATATATATATCAAGATTACAAACAAAAAGGAACTCAGTAGACTTCCCTCTAGCTAAGTATGGTCAATTAGCTATTTATAAAGTATTCATTGTGTTGCATCCCAAATGGCATTTATCTCATGCCAATTTTTGAATTTGGTCAATCTATTCGTTTTTATGTTAATGTTGTACTGAAAATTTACAAGATTGGAAAGCCTTTTGTTGTTTCACTCCCTTATTCAGAGACTGAAACTTGGGCAAATGGTTGTGCTGGAACAAATTAGATTTTGCTTATTTTGAATAAGTATATATATGCATACTTATTTGCTGATGGTGTAAACTCAAAATTGTGGACATTTTAGATTGAAAAATGCCAAAAGGAGATCTTAGAGGCGAGAGTCATGGTTGAAGAAGTTGAAAGCTTCCTCTCAGAAAATGAGAATGGGATTAAAGATGGGGATGGGATTAACAAGGAAGAAGAGAGATGAGAATCAATAAAAGCAGCTTCTATGTCTGCCATTGTTGGAACTCTAGCAGGATTGCCCATTTCCTTCTCTCAGGTCTCTACCATTTCAGAGCCAATACTCCTTGTAGCAATTACATTTGCTAGCTGTGCACTGTTTGGAGTTACCTTTCGATACACAATTAGGAGAGACTTGGACAATATTTAGCTCAAGACTGGGACATCTGCAGCTTTTGGGTTTGTCAAAGGTATATCTATATATTTTATAACAGAACATTTTCAAATATATATCTTAACAATAGGAAATTTAGATTAAAAAGAAATAGTTTGTTGATAAGTGCTGGATGGTTTAGGATTGATACGAAATATGTTATGTTAATGCAGGTCTTGGAATGTTGGGTGGCAGACAACCTTTGGAACTAAATATGAAATATGTTATGTTAATGCTTTTGATGGTGAAATTTATGTATCTCAGAGTCTGTTTGTTTTTGTTTTTGCTGCGGTTAGTCTTGATTATTGTTTTAAGATGGGGTTTTTAAGTCCTTCTCATAAAATATACATAAAAAAATACAATTGTCAAAAAATACATTATGCAAAAATTGGCTAAGCATTGGCAAGATCATCAAAGTATTTTGCTAAAACAAGTGAAGAAGCAAGGAGAATATATTGGCATGTCACGTGCCACTTGCCTTCTTAAGCCTGATAACATTGGCTCCATGGAAGATTGGCAAGCATTTATGAAGAAACGATTTTCTGAACCATATACAGTTAACTTTTTATTTTATTTGGCAATCTTTTGATACTGTTTATATACTTCGTTCTTTGCTTTTTCATTTTCATTTCGTTTAGTGACCTCAAGCAGATATATATATATATATATATTTTGTTTAGTGGCCTCAATATTTCTATTCCAATATTGTTTTGCATATATTATATAGATATGTAATATGTATATGTATATTTGAGCAATCTTTGGGTGTATGCTATGACCGTACAAGTAGCAATTATATATACACACATACATGTATATATATACATATATAGACACATATATATAGCTCCATGTATTCATTTTTGTCTTGGTCTTTGTTGGTCTAATAGGAAATGAGTAAGAGATTCAAAAAAATGAGGGCTTGCCAAACTTTACCACATACAACAAGTCGGAAGGGCTTTGCTCGCTTGGAAGCATAAAAGGTTAATTATTTAAATTGCCAAATATTATTATAAATATGCTTGATAAGTTATTATAAACTAACTTTTTCTTTCTTTTTGTCTGATGGCTCTATGTTTAAATATGTATATATATATTTATCAATGAACCTTGAGAGGAGTAAATGCAAATTGTTGCGTTGGTTTGGAAAAGATGATGTTGCAATTAGAGAAATTGCTTCAACGAATCCAAGTGATCTAGTGCATCGTGTCCCTCTTGGTAATGAAAGTTGGAAAGTATGGGTTAATGAAGTGATTGATAATGTCACATTATATCAACCAACACGTGAGCATTTCCTTCCTGAAGATGCATTAAGAAGTACAATTTCATGGCCAATCAAATATATCAAAATGATTTCTTGAAGGTATTTCTCACTTTTATTTTTATTAATTATGAAGTTAACTCTTTGCTAGATTATAGATGGTCATATAAACTATATTTATTGCTTTTTTTATAGGTCGTCAACTCATTCCCTAAAGTTCAAGCATGTATATTATATATTTTTGAGATGTGAAGCAAGCTTGATAGGTAGTTTTTGGAGTAGTTTTGGTAGGAACTATATATTGAATAGACTATGGTTATTATAGTTAAATTAGATAAATATGTTACTATTTTACATATTTTTGAACAACTTGGATCCTTTTGTTGATTATTAAAATTTATAAATGAAAAAAATTGATAGATGGATTATCTTTGTGCATTACCCATATTAATTTTAATGGTTTTATTAATTATGAAATTTATCTTATATTTTATAAGTTATTAAAATTTATGTATCAACACATTAAATTAAAAAAAAAAGTGAAAAAAAAAGAGGAATACAAAATTATTCCAACATTTTAATAAATGAATAAATATTGTTAATGGCTTCAAATGCAAATTGCGAAAGATATAAAATCAAACTATTAATGGCATACAAAGTATGCCTTAAATGTTTATTTATTTACGGCATGCAAACATATGCTATAAAATATGATATTCATTTATTTCACTTCCACTTTTACGGCATGAATTATATGTCGTAAAAGTATATTTATTTACAGCAAATAAATGTAGGCCATAATAAGTAAATTTACGGCTTTTTTTAAATATTTTTACGGCAGATAATGAATGTTGAAAAAACTGAAGACTTTTTATGGCAAGGCTTTATACGGCGTACAGATTGTATGCGGTAAAGACTATTAATAGAGCTCAAAGCATGCCGTAAAAAGTAACTTTTGTTGTAGTGCTTCCTTATTATGTGTTTTTGCTTCTTGTGATACCTAGGTTTTCCCACTAATGTCACAGTACAGGATAATGGGTCATTTTGCACTAGTTATCACCTGAACATTCATAAGGAATTGCTTAAACCAAATAGTTTCCTTTGCAACCACATATTCAGCTTCATTGGTGGAGTCAATGATACAAATCTTTTTTATACTCCTCCAACAAATGCTCCTCTATTTAGGGTAAATGCATAATTTTATGTTGATTTGCTAGAGTCAATGTCCACTTGGAAATTTGTGTCTATATAACCCAGGATTTGTAGACTCCACTGGAATATACAAGCATATAATCTCTTATTGTCCTTAGATACTTGAGTATATGCTTCACTGCAACCTAATGTTTTAGTCCATAATCTTATTGGTACTTGCTTACCAATCCCACTGCTTAGCAGATATCAAGCTAGTATATAACATGACATATATGACACAACCAACTGCCGAAGCATAAAGTATTTTACTTATAATTAATTTCTCGTAAATAGTGAAAATTGAATTCCATGCCTAATGGATATGAATCCCATCTTGGAATTCTCCATGCCAAACCTGATTACTATTTTTTCAATGTAGGAATCTTGAGACAAAGCTAACACCTTATTCTTTCAGTTTCGCAAAAGTTTGATTATTAGAATATAGGTGGCTATACCCAAGTCCTTCATATCATATTGATCTTTCAAGTAGCTTTTTACGCCTAACAACACCTTCACATCGTTTTTTATTACTAGGATATCATCCAAGTAAGGTACTAGAAAAACTATTACTATACCTTGAATCTCTTATACACATGGTCTGTCATAGCTATTCACAAAACAAAATGTTTTTCGGCATGACCAAACCTGATTTTCTATGACTTGGATGCTTGCTTAAGTCCATAAATTGACTTATGCAACTTCATATCATGTGTTCTTGTCCATAGGGTATAAAGCTCTGGTTGCCGCATATAGATGTCATCTTCCACTCACAGTTTAGAAATGTCATTTTGACATCCATTTGATAAATCTCATAATCGAGAGTTATCACTATAGCTAAAAGGATCCTGACATATTGAAGCATGACTTTGGCAAAAAAGTTTCATCATAATCTATACCCTTTTCCTTTTTGCCACCAATCTAACATTGAAGGATTCTACCTTCCCATCTGGTTCTCTCTTTCTCTCATACAATAGGTTTTATCCTCTCATGTGTTTTTATAAAAGGTCAACCTAAATTAGAATACATACATTCCATCTCCTGGTCCATGGCCTTTTTCCACTTTGAACATCAACATCCTCCAAAGCTTTGTTATAAGTGGTAAGGTCGTCATCAGGATTATCCAAAATGACCTCATAGGTCTCTCCTACAAGGTTACATATCATTATATCATTACAAGTTTGCTGCATTGGTGTTGTTCATGTATATGAGGATCCAAGTTTAATGGTTGTGGTGTGTTATCAACCTCTTCATTATTTTATTCTTATTCTTGAGTTTGATGCTTTGTTAAGATTCCACCTTTGCTTCCTATATATTTTTAAAGAGGGGAAAATGTACAAAACATACCTCAAGATGAAAAAACAAAGCATCAAATTTATCATATAATCCACTTCTAAGAAAGTGGCATGAGATCTCATTAACATTTTTTCCCTTTTGATCATTAAAAATTGCCACCTCTCGTTCCTTTAGGTTAGCCAATAAACATACACGTTTCCATACGAGATTCCAAATATTGAGGTTTCTATACTAAGACATGTGCCAAAGCACCCCAAATCTAAAAATGTTTTAAATTGGGTTTGCGCCATCTCCATAATTTTATGGGTGTCTTGAAAACATATTTAGATGGAACCAAGTTCAGTAGGTTTACAGTTTTTCTAAAGCATATCCCAAAATGATATAACTAAGCATGTAAGACATTCCTGGGGATGAAAATTGAGAAATTATCTCTTTTTAAGCCATGTAAGACTTAAACTCACTAAACATGTATTCATCGCCTCAGTCAAACCGAAGCTGTTTGATATGGATACATAAATGCTTTTATGCTTCAGCCTTATACTCTCAAAAATTTTCAAAAGCTTCTGACTTGTGGTGTATTAGGTAAACTTAAGCATATCTTGATTAGTACTCATAAGTAAATACAATGAAATATTCATACTCTCATTTAGATTGAATAATAATTGGACCATATACATCAATCTGCACCAATTCCAACTGTATAGTGGCACGATTTCCTTTGGCCTTGAAATACCTCTTTATCATCTTACATTCTTGACAAGATTCACATATTGGTATAGGTTCAAAGATCGAAGAATTTAAAATTCCTTTTTTAACCAAACCATGAATTATGTTAAGATTTATATAACCTAATCGCAAGTGCCAAAGATAGATTTTATTTGAAACCTTCATTTTCGTAAATAAGGAAAATTGCTCATCTTCATGCAGTAAGATTTTAAGACAAAGAAGTTATAAAATAAATACCATTTATCAACTTTCCAAAACAAATAAAAGTGTCATTACTTTTAAATGAAATTGAGAAATCAAATTGAACTGTCAAACCTTGTTTAATTAAACAACTAACAAAAACTAAATTCCTCTTAAAATCCAAAAAAAAATTAACAATCTGATAAGTAAAAAAATTTATTTCCAAAACATAACTCCTCTAGCCCTACTACTATCATAGAGACATATTCTCATTTTCCAAACTTCAAGCTTTTTGTCCTTTAATGAGTAGGCTATTTCATTTGAACCCTAGAAATAGCAACAAACAAGGTTAATGGCTCATGAAAAAATGAGCCATATATCAATGTAATTCTACAGTGACCAAGCATCAACATATAAATTACCCATACCTGGTTTAGGACAATTGTTCTTCAGTGACCCTTTAGTTGGTACTTAAAGCACTTGCCTTTTGGCTTATTCACTGCAGCTGGTTTGGTAACTAAAGCTGCTCTTTTTTCATTTTGATTTTTTTTCACCCTTAGGTTTAGATAAACTTTCAGCATGATAAACACTTATTGGCTTCATGAGACCATCCAACACTCTCAAGCTCATGCATCAGCTTAATAGGAGTAAGATTCAACTTGTTCATATCATAAGTCATTTTGAACTCTCTGAAACTATCAAACAGAGATTCAAAGATAATATCGATATGAATCTCTTTTTCCAACTTAGCTCACATCACTTCTGCACAACTGATGTGTGACATCATTGCAAGACAATGTTCACGCACACTTTCTCCAATTATACAAGTGTACATCAATGTCTTTATGGCTACTTTTCTAGCTGAACAGCTACTCTACGCAAACACCCCACATCTTGATCATTTTTGTTTCAAAATCTAGGCTGGATATTTGCTACTATAGATAACTAGCAACACTAGCTTGAATATAACAATGAACTATAGTATTATCCATTTATTGACAATCTACATATTGCATTTTGATTTCCTCAGATACATCAGTAGCGACGCTTGAGGCTTTAGAGTTGTTAGAAAAAAATTGATTTTCTCATAGTTTAGGACTATTAAATTTTAGTTTTATGCTAACTGTAGTTATTACTGTCAATAAGTTTTTGACTTGAAATCATGGGTAAAGGATTGAGGGTTGACATTTCCTAAAATTAAAAGGCACATATATTAAGACGTAAACTTCACTATAAACATATTAAACCACTATATAGATCCCTTTAGAAACTAATATACTTATGTTTGTTGTAACAATAATTTAGTTTTCATCATAAATACTTGCGTTAGCCAAGACATTTATTATAAACTAAATTATAAGTATGATATTCATAGTGACTTACCAAGTCAGCTCATAGAAAAGTTGAGGAGGGTAACGAATGGTCCACTTAAGTTCCCACCTTTTTAGACAGCGCATTTTCAGATAACACAAATACACACCACACAAAATTGATTTCAGAAATCAACTATTGTTCCAATAATCTTTCAGCTTTTAATAACACTAAAAGTCTCATTAGGAAGGTTATATTAGGCTTATTTACACCTTTGCCCTCAAACATTTGAGGTGTATGATAATTTTCTCATCAACCTTTGAAATTGGGAGTCATGCCCCCTATAAATGCTAAACATTGTTATAGTGCTCATTAAACAGTCAATATTAGTTTAAAAAACCCTAGTTTATCTTATGTGTCTCTCACATGCAACGCCAATAACACTTACATAGGGCTAATTTCATCTTTTTTGCTCCATCTTTATCACTCTCTCTATAGAGTTTTGAAAATTTTACAAACAGGCAAGAACAAAAAGGCTATTTGATCTTCCTTGCTCCATCTTTCTTTTATAAGTGTTATGGGCATTGCACGTGGGAAGCGCGTGGGAGGAAACAACATTTTTTGACTGGTATTGACGGGGTAAGTAGTACTGTTGCAGTGTTTAGCATTAATAGGGGGCATGACCGCTAATTTTAAAGGTTATGAGGAAATTGTCGCACACCCCAAAGTTAGAGGCCAATTGTGTAATTAAACTTTAATATTATTAAAATTGTATGTATTGACCATTAATATAATCTCAAAATTATTTTAATGTCTATGAATTATCAACGTCTCGTTGGTTGAACAAACTAATTAAACTTTTGAAATTATTTTAGGTCCAACCCAATAAAATCTGATCATGCTTATCCATTAAGGCATCACAAAACCATATTATTATTGGACCTTAATGGAGCCCACAAGTCTTAAAAAAGTTAAATTAATTTTAACTTTCACCCATTCAATATTTTATTACTCTTAAATTGAGGATTTTCCATAACAAAATATCTAGATAAAATCAAATATAATTTTCCACACACACACACACATATATATCATATGATCGATGCAATAATATAGCATAACCTATCCTAGATGCCATGTTAGCACATGAATACATGATATATCCACATAATTCAAGCATTATAAAACCGAATAATAAATAAGCCATAGTCCATGGTTTCTTAGAAAAATAAAAATTACAAACCCAATAAAGGGAAAAAGCCCAACTTAATATTGTGGCACGTTCCTCTCCCTTTCTTCAAATCTTGCAAGTCCTTAGGATGTGGGCCAAGCTAGAACTAATTTTCTAGGTTTTTTTAGCCAAACTCACAAAATCCTAGTTTGTATTCTACTGACCTTGAGTACCAAAAGCGTCACCAAACTCCATAGAAACATCAAATTGCCACAAACGTTTACATGCAAATAAAGCATCCATAGACAAAGCTACTACCAAAATTTCAGGTTGATCCAATTGTTCATGCACTTTCACATGTTCCAAGAAGCAAGGAGAGTGAATTTTGACTCACAGCCATTTCTAGAAGAACATGCAGAAGAGTTTGACCTTGCCTCTTTGTCTAGTTCTTGTCCATTGTAGTTGTATCTCAAGCTGCAATCAAAACAGTGCAAAAAATGATGAACAGTGATGAGTACACATTTTTACCTTGGATATTTATACATATATTCCAAAAATCTAAACTTCTTAATAAAAAAATTGCAAAAATAAAAATAAAAAATAAAACAAGGAGAAAACCTAAAGTTATAAAAGCCTTCTCTTTACTTCCAAAAAATAAATGTAAGAAAAGATTTACCATGGATTTAAAGTCAAACCAAAATAATTTATAAAACAAAATTATATATGTTCCATATATCTAATAAACATTACATATAAATTATTAAAATTATGGATTCTATTTAACACTCCAATTCAAATAAAGCTTTGATACCACTTGAAGAAATTAGACAATAGAAGTTGGATCGATCAGTTGAACAAATTATGTGATATATTTTATTTTCATCACCCATTACTAACCTTTAGTAGTGTAAATAACTTTAGAATCAACATGAACCTTCCAACCTATTCTTACTGAATGACATATCTACATTTGGATGCATTTGATCACAAAAAAAAAAATTGTTCAAGCAAAAACAAAGCCAAAATTTAGATAATAAGGCCCAAATGATGGGTATAGAGTTCAGTCGGATTAGAAATCCAAGATTTCAAGGGTCAAGTCCAGCAAAGCCCAAAGGTTTTGAGACAAAGTACCTTGAGTCTTAGTTTGTCCATCTTCCCTTAGATGAAATGGAAAAGGAATTTGCTTGTTCGAAGCAAGCTTTGTTCTCTATTCTTCCTTTAATATCCATCCCTTTTTTTTTTAAGGTTTGATCTAGTATTTATAGGTATTTTGCCACTTGCTAGAGTCGCCAACATCTAAGGCGCATTGAATACATGATTCCTTCATTAAATGCTAGCGACACAAGTATTTAATGTGTGTGAAATGCATTAAATGAGGTGGCACACATGCGCTGAGTTGATCATGCATAAGTTAAAATGGCTATACTTTTTTGGCTAAAGGATTTACAGATGTTGCAGACGCTAGGACACAACTCTATTAAGGAAACTAGTTTCTTCTTTCTCCAATTGGAAGAAAGAAAAACTATGGCAGGGTGACAAGCGTACAGACTCATCATTTGGGTAGAGATAGGTGGGCCTTGCAATTGGTTAGTCTCACCTCATGTCACTTTAGGTCCAAATAAACGGCGGGCCTATATTGAGGCCTAAAGTCGTGATTTTACCCACATAAAAACTAAGCTTGTTAATTAGAAAAATACACTCAAACCTTACTATTTTTGTTTTTCTCTAAGTATTTTATTTCCCACCTAGATTTTCTCAACATCTAAAAGAAATAATCTATAAAATCTTCTTATTTTTTAATGGAGATTGGAGGCTAGAAAACAATATAATTATAGATTGCAACCCAAACTTCGAAGGTCCAATTAACACCATGAGCTCAACTAATGAGCCTTTTTCTTGTGTCATATAAATGAGATGTATTAAGCTAGTTTGGGGATCTTATTGCTATTTTAATGAAGGCTTTTGATCAACGGATTAGCTTGATCCTAGAGTAAATCCAATAGACCTAACCCATCCAATCGATAGTAGGCAAAAGATTTTCAACGGTGCAAAAATTCTCGTTAGCCTTTTTGGATTTTGAAGGCTGCATATCCCATAAGATTATGTATAGTAGTAGCCTCCTTAATTCCATAAATAATATGAGAGCCACAAACTTTATGATAGTGGGATCCACTTTAGGGTGGACAGTAGTTAGGTTTAAGCAATTTTGATGAATATTCAAAACGAACCTTACTGGGCGATTTGTTTAGTTACAAACTAGACCAAACAGTAAAAAATACTTAAACCGAACCAAATAAAAACAAAATGTTTGATTCGGTTTGGTTTGGTTCGGTTGAACTATTTGAAAGTTTTAAAATAATGAAATAAAAAATGTATTAAAATTGATATTATAATATTATTTATATATTAACTAATATATAAATAAAAAATATATGAAAAAATATATTATTAGTTTAACAATTTAGTTTGGATTGGTTTGATTTGAAATACATCCAAACTGCAAACCAAATTGCTACAAGCAGTTTTTCTACATTTCAAACTGAACTAAACCATTTTATCTCTAAAAATTGAACCATAAGCAGTATTTTGATTTGGTTTAATGGTTTGATTTGGTATGTGTCTACCCCTGATTCAATGCCAAATGTTAGAAATGGCAAATGTTTTGCAATGATTCCCCAATGGAGGACTCAAATAGAAGATTATTGCTATATTTTAGCAATGACATTGCCCAACTAGCAAAGCCTTTATTAATGCTTTAAGGATGTTTGAACCTAGAGTAAATTACACCTACCTGAACTTTATCATATGTCACAAGTAGGTACCCATATTTTTATTTTTATTTTGCAATTTCGTATCCAAACTTGAATTTTGCTGCAGATTTAATACCTAAAGCCAATTATGTTTAAATTTCTCAGTCAATTAGCAAGTGATGTGTCACGTGATTAATAGAAAAGGGTAGACGTCATATTTTTCACCCCCTCCTCTCTTCCCCATTCTTCCTCTGTTCTTTTCCTTTTCCGCAATAACTCTCTCAATTTAATACACATAAAAAATTGAGAGCAAAAGATAACCTAGGGAAAAATATTCAAATTGTATGGACTTGCATGTTACCTGTAATTCAACCTTTAGTATCACTGAAATCTCTATCAAAGCCTTTGATTTTGATTTTCTCACAGAAATTGATAAAGGGTTTGCAATTTTGAAGGCTCACATGAAGAGGGGAAAGTTGAAGGCTCGTATGAAATGGGGAAAAATTGCTTGCGATAATGAGGAAGACGTTGGTTTAGGTCGTAAGTCCCCTGTGACTATTTATATCAAATATTTTTGTCGTTTTCTATAGTAAACTTTTGAAACATGTGAGGAATTTCTAGAAACATGTGTTTGCATTTTTTATAGTTTGAAAATTTGGTTGGATGTTTTGAACATTATATGTACTTGGGTCCACAACTCTGCTTTTATTCCTACCTTTATACGAGCATGTTTTTTTTTCGTGTTTAATTACGTCTTCTGCAAAAAGGTTTGAAGTGGGGTAGGGTTTGAAAGTGATTGTGTTTGACTAAACACTTAGGAGTTATGGTTGGTGTGGTCTATTTTGGTTGTTACAGTGTGGTCCACTTCTGAATTGTTAATTGTAATTCAATGGGTCTAAGGAAATTGTGGTCCACTTATAGAATATAAAATGCACTTATAGCAAAATGAATTTTCTGGTTGTGAGCATGTGTTCATTGTCTAATTAGTTGATAATTCAATATAAAATGCACTTAGGGAAATTTAAGTCATTTTAAGTTGTTGTGTTGGTTAATTTAATTTGTTGTGATTGTATTGTGGCTAATTAAATATGATGTGGTTGGCTTATTTATTAATTATATATGTTTTTTTCTTTTAATTTAAATTAGGTAATTACACCCAATCTAAACCTCATCCTAGTCCAAATGAAACATAGGTCCCTTTTGGTATAGATAAGTATGACTGGGACAATGTTTTTAATGTTAATTTAAGAAAAGTTAGAGATGAAGTAAATGATGATGATAATGAAAAAAACTCTAACTTTCTTCAGTCAGATTATAAACAGGAGAATGATGATATTGCTTAATCTAGATATGGAATGGAGTGGGATTAATATTGAAGATTTTGTTGTAGGTTATGGTGCAAATGATATTGAATATGATGACCTAGATAGATTGAACATTTTGCATTCATGAGACAGTGATGAAGATGGAGAAAGGGTAATGCATAAATATGACCCAAGTTCAACCCTGATACAAATATGGCAGACCCTATATTCAAGTTGGGTATAATTTTTGCTTGTGTTGAAAATATAAGAAAAGTTGTAATGGAGTATGTGATCAAGCAACAAAGGTTCTTGCAATTCATTAGCAATGATAGGAAGAGACTTAGAGTAAGATGAAAAGGAAAAAGGTGATGGGGGAAAGGACTGTGAGTGGTTGTTTTATGCTTCTATTGAGTGAGATGGCAAAACATGTAAGCTAAAGACCTTTGTTGACAAACACACTTGTTATGGCAAGTTGTTTGATTACCCCAAAGTGAACTCTAGGTGGTTAGCTACTAAGTATATCGATTGTTTTAAGGCAGAACCTTAGTGGTCTTTCTGCATTCTTTGAAACTGTGAAGACTTAACATTTGACAGATGTTAGTAAGCCTCAGGTCTATAAAGCTAGGAAGAGAGCCTATAATATAATACAAGGGTCCATACCCTTACAATATGAGCAAATGTGGTCTTATTGTGAGGAGCTAAAAATTAGTAGTGTTGGAAGTAGTTTGTGGGTGAAGAGTAAGTTGGAAGGAACAAGTAGTAGGCTTGAGAGAGTATATTTGCTTAGCAACTTGCAAGCAAAGGTTTCTTGAAGGCTATAAGCTAGTGAATGGCCTTGATGGCTATCACATAAAAGGCCATTATCAAGGCCAATTACTAATTGCTATAGGGATGCAAATAATGCAATCTACCCGATTGCCTATGCTTTGACAGAAGCTGAGAATAAGGATGCATGGAATTGGTTTTTGGGATTTCTCATTGATGACTTAGGGATTGCAAATAACAATACTTCGACATTTATGCAAGCAAAAGAGTTTATTGAATGCTTTGGATGAACTAGTGCCCAATGCAGAGCATAGGCTTTATGTTTACCACTTTTATAAGAACTTCCTTGCACAATTTAAAGGGTTGGAACTCAAGCAAAGGTAGTGGGCTGCTGCAAAAGCTGGAACAGTGGCTAGGTTCCAAGCTAAGATGGCCAGATTGAAGGAGATGTCGCCGAAGGCCTTTGAGTGGCTCAATGAGAAGTCTCATATTCATTGGAGTAGGTCTCACTTTAGTATGAGGCCTAAGTATGATATTTTTCTTAACAACATTTGTGAGTCATTCAATGGAGCATTGGTACCAATCAAGGACAAGGCAATCATAACTCTATTAGAAGGCATTAGGGTGTACTTGATGATGAAAAAGATGGTAACAAAAAGAGAATTAGTGGCAAAGTGGAATGGTGAAATTGGCCTAAAAGTGATGAAAATTGTAAACAACAACAAATTTGAGTCAATATTGTGCATCTATAATTGGGCAGGGGATTTGTTGTTTCAAGTAAGGGTCGCCAGTGGGGCACAGTATATGGTGGACCTAAGGAATCAAATTTGTTCATGTAAAGACTGGGATTTAACTTGCATACCCTGATTACATGCAATGTCTGCAATATTGTCAAGGCATATGGATCCAAGTTCATTTGTATATTCCTACTATAAAAAGGAAGCATTTATAAAGGCATACATGCCTATAGTGCATCCAATGAATGGGCTAGATATGTGACCAGGGTCCAATTTTACACCCTTGCAGCCTCTTCGATACCATAGGCAACCTGGAAGACCAGAGAAAGCTCAAAGGAAAGAGGCCGAACCAAATGAGAATGGAACAAGAATGAATAGGACAAGAGTAGGGATGACTTGTAGCAATTGTGGTGAACTTGACCACAATGCAAAGGCTTGTAAGGTGTACACAAGGCAAGAAAGTGAACAAGTGTTATGTGTGCATAACTGACATCTTTCTTTTAAATGTCTGAATGTGTGGATTGTAACTCCAATTCCTAAGAAGAAAAGAACAAGAATGTTGAGAGTATCAAGGAAACAACACCAAAGGCACCCTAAACATGAAAAGAAGGCAATAGTGCATGCATAACATAGTTGCAAAGAATTAGAGTTTGTTAGGGATTAAGGGTTTAGTTGTTCCCTTTGAAATCTTTTGTAATTAATAGAAATTAGATTCAGGTCCTATAGCTGTAACTTTATGTGTTTGACACATGGTTATAGGTAAGGATGTACAAAAACCCGACAACTCGACCTAACTTGGCCGATCCAACCCAATCCATTGGAAAATCTAAACTTTTGGGTTGGGTTAGGTTGGATGATATGTAACCCAGTGACTTCAGGTCGAGTTTCAGGTTGGATGATAAAATAAAAAAAACTCAGTAAACCCGACTCGTAGTGTATTAAAAAAAAAACTAGTTTTGCTCTAATTCTTCTGAACTCTAAGTCATTTATGGCTGCCCCTCTCTCGTCTCTCCTAAGTGAGTCCCCGACTGCCTCGCAGCCCCTTTCTCAGTCAATTTCCATCCCGAGTCCCTGACTGCCCTGCCCCCCGCAGCCACTCCCGAGTCCTGACTGCCCCACTCTAGCACTCCCCCTCTCATGTGAAAGAAGTTCAGTCCTCAACTGCCCTGCCCCCCATGTGAATCTCGAGTTCCCGATTGGCCTGCCCCCCGCAGCCATTCTCGAGTCCCGACTGCCCCACTCTAGCTCTCCCCTTCTCAAGTGAAAAAGCTCAGTCCCTGACTGCCTCGCCCCCTGCAGCCATTCACGAGTCCCACCTGGCCCACTTTGACACTCCCCCCTCTCAGGTGAAAAAATGTGGTTCATTTGATTGTTTGAAGTTCATATGATTGATTTTAAGTTCATCAATTTCTTTGAACTTATATTACCCATCTGAGCTACCTCTGTTACTATTTTTTTGTATTTTGTGGTTATGATTTATTTTCTTTTATTTCTTTGGAGCTATCAAACTGGTTATATAGAACAAAAAGAAATGAAATTTGGAAAAATTGGTGACTTCATAATCATTGTGTTTGCTGTATTTCTTTGACCAATTGTCAGATCATAATCAATATGTCAAAATAGTTTATTATTCATAGGTAATGAGTTGAAAAGTAATAAAGGTTTACTGGAAATCTTGATGGGTTAAAAATAGTTTAATAGGCAGTATGATATGCACAGAAAAATGGTAATTCATATTATATAGAGAAAGGGTATATTTATAGTCATGTAGTTGCTGTTATAGGGCTTTTTTGCATACCAACTGCCACTGGTTGAGTTTAGCAAATGGAGAATTGATGTGGGAATTAGTTAATTTGGCATATATATGCCATTTTATGCTTAATGTTTTTAATTTTTTTTAATCTTAATGTTTTAGATGGATGAATTTGAAGTTCAATCAAGCACACCGATATCTACTCTGAAAGCAAGTGCATATAACACACCGGAGGCGATATCTAATATGACGCCGCCACCACCACCTCTTTCTCACGAGCTTGTACCATCCGATAAAAAAAATTGTAAGAGTTTATGAGATTTGGTCACATTTTACTAAAATTGATGGAACTGATAGGTGCAAATGCAATTAATGTACTAGAGATTATGCATGTAGTAGTAAATCGTGTGGGACTACTACTTTATGGAACCATCTTAAACAGTATAAAAGAAATCCACGTAGGAAAATAGATACAACTCAAAAGATACTCTCTTTTAGAAATGGAAAAGATGGTGAAGGTGGTGGTAGTAATCTTATTGCTGTAGCATTTAATAAAGAAGCTGCTAGGGCTGCATGTGCTAGGATGATAATAATGGATGAATTGCCTTTTACATTTGTAGAAGGATAGTGATTTAGAGACTTTTGTAGTGTGGTTAGTTTGAAATTTGATCCACCATCTCGAGTTACAATTGCTAGAGATGTGTATCAACTTTATATGAATGAAAGACAAAGTTGAAAAATTTATTTAAGAGTAACTCAATAAGAGTTAGTCTAACCACAGACTCATGGACTTCAATCCAAACCATCAATTATATAGTCATAACAGCTCACTTTGTGGATAGTGAGTGGAAGTTGCAGAAGATAATATTAAATTTATGTCAAGTGCCTAATCATAAAGGAGAGACAATTGATAAACTAATTGAAAGTAGTTTGATTGAGTGGCGGATTGAGAAGGTCTTTGCGATTACTTTGGACAATGCATCGGCAAATGATATTGTTGTTGCATACATTATAAAAAAGATTGAATAATTGGAATGATTGTGTCTTAGATGGTGAGTTTATCCACCTGCGTTGTTGTGTTCAAATCACTAACTTGATTGTGAAGGAAGGATTGAAGGAACATAATACCGCAACTGATCACATTCGTCGTGCGGTGAAGTATGTTAGATCTTCCCCATCAAGGTTGGCAAAATTTAAAGCTTGTGTTGAGAGTGAAAAGATAGAGTCTAAAAAGTTTGTATGTTTGGATGTGACAACTAGATGGAATTCCACCTATTTAATGTTGGAAAGTACAATGACCTTTCAAAAAGCTTTTGCTAGAATGGAGGAAGATGATGGGTACTATCTTACTTATTTTGAGGACTATCCTCCTAGTGAAAAAGATTTGGATGAGGCTGGGTTGTTTATTAAATTTTGAGGAGTTTTTATGACATTACTGTGAAGTTTAGTGGGTCTTTACAAGTCACATCTTACTTGTTTTTTAGAGAATTTAGTAAAATTCAGCAACAGTTGAACAAGTTTAGTTTGTAAAACAATGTAAGTTTGAGTACCATGACTATAAATATGAAGGTTAAATGTGACAAGTATTGAGGAAAGATTGATAAGATCAACAATTTGTTATTTGTTGCCGCTATTCTTGACCCCCAGTACAAACTTGATTACATGATATATAGCTTTGGTAAAATGTATTCTAGTGTTGAGTGTGGACAAATGATAATTAAAGTGAAAGAGACTTTGGGAAGATTGTTTGAAGTTTATTCTAGAAGTGTAAATGGTGAAACACCAACAACTAATAGTCAATCTTACAATGATATCAACGAAACCAATTTGGGAGCTTATGAGGATTGTAATGGTAACGATGAGTTATACTTGGAGTACAAGAAAATGAAAGTAAATACCTCAACTAAAATAAAAAAATGAGGTTGATAAGTATCTAACAAAGCCTATAGAAGATCACGAAAATCGAGGATTTGATTTGTTAGATTGGTGGAGATTGAATTCCACAAAGTACAAAGTTCTATCTTCTATTGCTCGAGATATCTTTGTTGTCCCATTGTCTACAGTGGCTTTTGAATCAGCTTTTAGCACTGGACGATGCATTTTAGATCCTTATCGAAGCTCTCTCACTCCCAAAATGGTAGAAACCTTGATTTACTCTCAAAATTGGCTTCAGTCAACACCATTGACATTGGATAGTCGTACTTATGATGAATCTTTTAATCATTGTGTTGATATTGAGTCAGGTAACTCCATAACTTTTTCAATTCAAAATTTATTTTAATATTTCACTTTTCTTAACATATGTAATTGTAACATATTATGTTACTTAAATACTTTGTTTTTTAATTTTTTTCCCTTTTTAGAGACTGTTTACATCTAATATAATAATTGATCCTAAGACTTGATCAATCTTGGAGGCCATGGATGAATCATAGATGTTTGAAGCTTTGGAGTTGGAAGGCCATGAAGAATTGAAAATTGTTATATTATATCGAAAAAACATGTTTTCTCTTTTTTGTTTAGCGTCAAAATTTGAGGCATTATTTTTTTATCTTCTAATGCTTATGGATTGTTTGTTATAATTTGATCTTAATTTTTTTTTATTGTTAGTTTGACATTGATTTTTTTATTTGAGATAGTTTTTTTTTTTAATTTTAGTTGCATATGGATTGTAATTTATATGATCAATTTTGTAAGGAGTTTTTGTAGTTTTTTGCATTATAATAGTTCATGCAATTTATTTTTGCAAAAATAAAAAGGAATTGAGTGAAGTTATTGATTAGAATTTAATTTAAAAAATTAATTTAGATTAAATTAAAGACAAATTAACCTAATCAACCTAAACAACCCAACCCGCACTCTATGGGTTGGGTTAGATTGGGTTTGCTACTCTGTTTAGGTTAGGTTGGGTTACAATTTAAAAAATCCGAGCTCTATGGATTGGGTTGAATTTTTTTAAAAATCAAGCCAACCCAACCCATGTACACCCCTAGTTATAGGTACAATTAGTGTGAATTTAAGTACACCTCAAAAATTGGTTAGATACCAATTATGGAGAATTGTTTTCTTTTGAAATTGCCCTGTATTGATGTGGTGCCAAAACCAAGCTGCCAAATATATGTAATATTTATATTTTTGAAACTACCCTATATTGGTGTGGTGCCAAAATCAAGCTGCCAAATATATGTAATATTTATATTTTGACAATATTAAATGATGAAATAGGTATTTTATTACAAGTTCTTCGGGTTCATCCACTATTACATATCTTTAAGTTTTACAAGTTTGGATCACTAATCATCCATCCTAAATAAAAAACTAGCAAACAACACATATAAAATAACAATAATAACTTCATTAACCCTTCAAAGTTTTACACTTTATCCAAATCAAAACAAACTAATCTATCCACACTTACCTTCAACATTCCCAAATACATAATGATACCATGAAATTAAAAGAATAGTCATGAAAACAACTAGCATGGCTAATTTTCATCTAAGATCACGATTTTCCTTTTCCCTTTTTGAAATATTTCGTAATAATTCCGGTATTATTTGTGTTAATCGATAATACATTGGTGGATCACGCCAAACAAATAACCCACAACCACGATTATCAATTCAAATTTGAAAGACATGCATAAAATTCAAGTCATATCCATTACAAGTTAATGATACAAATTTTAAAATTTGCATACACACAGATGATGTCATATCCATTATAAGTTTTACAAAACCCTAAAAAAATTGAGATAAATAAAAGTTTTACAACTTAATTATTAGCAAATCCCAAGCCATTTGTTTTATTCCTCTATCTGCAAACCAAAACACCATATAATTATCAATTATCCATACAAATCCAGTAAACAACACCTAAAACAGCAAAACCCAACAACATCCACATGAATTACAATTCATTTTTATTTTCTCAAGTCACCACAAAAACAAAGAACAAGAAGCCTCCACTTACCAATTTCATCGAATATGTATAAAAATTATAAAAATACTAAAATCTAGAACCCATTTAGACAGAAAATCACACTTATAGTATACTTGTTACACCCATTAAATCTCTTTCCTGGGTTGTTCTCCACCCATGAAGTTTTTTGAATGCTTTGGCTCCCATAGTAGCACAATATAGGCTCTAACATCTTACTTTCACCATTAAATGCGTCCATTAAGAGCTTTAATCATAATTTTGATGCAAAGGTTAGAGGTCACAAAGTTTTTTGCTCTAAGCCAATTTCTTGTATTTTTGATCTCTGCATAATTGAGTAGAATTTTAATTTAGAGCATAAAGGAAGAAGAAACGGGGTGAAAAGACGACTTCTACCATTTTTCTATTTATCACGTGACACATCACGTACGGATTGACAGAGAAATTTAACAAAATTAGCTTTAGGTATTAACTTTGCAGCAAAATCCAAGTTTGGATAAAAAATTACAAAAAAAAAAAAAAAATTCTAGATATGTAACACACAATAAAATAAAATTTAGATACTTGGAATATAATTTATTCTTGAACCTATTAATATTACTCCTGTGACATGAATTAATAGAAGAAAAAAAAGATTGAAGTTTTACTATAATTTATTTTGCAGAGATATTTTTACTATTTTAGTTATTTTCACTTAAACTTTTCTTTTTCATTTTTTTTTGGCTATCATTTTTCCTTATAATATGAAATATTTGTAATATCAATGACTATTTTTCAACTATTTTATTTTATCGTTATTTTCTAAAATATATATATAAAAGAAAAGAAAACTATATTGTATTATGCATACAGCTTTTTTTCCCCCGGAAAATATAAAATTGTAGTTCGGAATAAAAATATCTTCAAATTGGGCAAGACAGAGAGAGAAAGAGGTTTAAGCGAGGTTTCATCCTCTTCCTCACAATATCACCGGCTTCTCTGTCTGTTTCCTTTAGGGTCTCTTCCTGGTACCAATGACTTCCACGGCCTCCTTCTATCCATGTCCTCGTCAAGTTCAAATCTTTAATTCCACATGGAGGAAGAATCCCTCTAAAGGCAACCACAAAATTCTCAGCAACCTTCACTTTCTTTTCAGCTCAACCTCTCATAGCCTCTTCAAACCTTCACTTTCTTCTTCAACTCCTTTTCCACTCACCCTCAAATTCCCTTCCGACCCAGTTCACTTCCACCCTTTGTCAGACTCAATCCAAGACAATCTCGTCGAAGACCTTGAGAATTCCATGAATTTTCAGATACCCATTAACGAAATTAGCCGTGTTATGCCTCAGGAACCGCCTTCTAGGATCTTTATCCAAGACCCACCTTGGATTGCTTCGCTTTTCTTGAAAGGAATATATAAAAAGACCCGACAAGAAGTGAAATTGGAGTTCAAGGAGATTGAGAGGAGAAAGTACAATATGCTGAGGAGGAGGCAGATTAAGGCCGAGACGGAGGCGTGGGAGAGGACAGTGGAGGAGTATAAGGAATTAGAAAAAGAAATGCGTGAGAGGAAGTTAGCTCCCAATTTGCCACATGTAAAGTCGCTGTTTTTGGGTTGGTTTGAGCCATTAAGGGAGGCTATAGCGAAGGAGCAGAGGGTTCAGCAGACGAAGAAGCAGAAAGCTGCATTTGCGCCGCACATTGATTTGTTGCCTGCAGAGAAGATGGCACTTATAGTAATGCATAAGATGATGGGTTTGGTGATGGTGGGCAATCACGACGGCTGCGTTCAGGTTGTTCAGGCTGCTGTTCAGATTGGTATGGCTATAGAGCAGGAGGTGAGTGTTGGTCTTATCAAGTTGGAATTTGCTTGAAACATGGAAGTTCTTATTCCATAAATCCTTGAAATTTGTCTTTATCTTCTCTTTGAACTTTTAACTCCCATTATCTTTAAATGATTTTACTTATTATTTACTATCCAATGAGATAACTTAGTGGTAAACAAGTTGGTAGAACTACCAACATTTGGCTTGTTGGTAAATTGCTTTCTGTCTCTGCACATTTGGCATTGACAGGATCGATGTTATAGGCTAAACCTTCATACTGAATGCAATTATGCACAATCTACTTGTTTGTCCTTTTTATGCAATTGTATTTTTTAGTATAAAGATTTTTTTTTTGGTCATAGATCATTGTGGTGATATGGAGAGATTTTGTGGTTTTTGTTTTTCTATCAGTATCACCGACTTGTGATGGATGACTATATTTCATTTTCATTTTTTTCTCTCTATCAGGTGAGAATTCATAGTTTTTTAGAAAAAACTAAAAATTACCAGAGAAAGAAGACTTTGGCCGAAAATGAAGAGGGCCCGAGCAAGGAGAAGGAGATACTAAGGAAACGCATTAATGGCTTAGTTAGAAGGAAAAGACTGAGTGAGGTGCAGAAGCTATTGAGAAAAGAAGAATTTAAGCCCTGGGGTCGAGATACACAAGCGAAGGTTTGTGACTTATGGACATTTTGTTCCTTTTGAAATGGCTAAAGGGTCAGAACTTTTACAGTGTTTTATTTTATCTGTGTTCTGAATTTTGAAAGCTTTAGCTTTAAACCAAGTTCTTTATTTTTGCAGCTGGGAAGTCGTCTGATTGAATTATTAACTGAAACAGCTTATGTACAACCTCCACTTGACCAGTCAGCAGACAGTCCACCTGATGTTAGACCGGCATTTAGGCATAGATTTAAACCTATAGTGAAGAATCCAGGGTGAGACCATAGCTTTAGAAAATAATTATTTGCTTTAAGTTATAGTTATATTTCCATCAGCATAATTTGATTCAGATTTTGTACCTGTATAATTTATTCCACCACATACCTTCTAGATTATTGATTGTTGAGCATATTGTAGGTAGTACTGTTGTTGAGTAATGAGCTTAATTTATGCCAGATGCTTCTGTTTGATTTAGGCATTTCTTTTGATATATGCTACATTAAGCTAATTGAAATATCTGGATTGTAGAATTATTAACATTATATGCATAGCAATGTGGGCTAAGCTTGTAAGATAAAACTAACGTTATATGCATAGCAATGCATAAAACTAACGTTACATGCATAGTTATAAAACTTCTTTGGTCTTTGTAGGCAGAAGCTTGTGAAGAATTATGGAGTTATAGAATGTGATCCCCTACTACTTAAAGGACTTGATGGAACTGTAAGTTAATATTTCTTTTTTCTTTTTGAATTACCTTTTTTCTACACTTGCAGTGTAAAAAATGTGAATGCATTCTCATCTTGTGATTTAAAGTTAGTGCAATACCAATTGATCCACCTAAAAATTGGAGTACTAGACCAAGTTAATAATTAAATATACTTGGTAGTTTTTTAAACATTGTATGAAACACATACATGTCAAAGAATTGCAGCTTAATTAATTTTGTATTTATATATACATATATTGTGTTGTCCTACCAAGAATACAAAGGATTAGATTCAGTGTACTTTATAGAAAAGTTCATCTTCTATATGATAAAATTATTTCTACTGTCAAAACTGATTTGTTCTCATTAACAATAATATCTTCAATTATTGCACACATATTTATTAGCATCTGACATCTAAAAGTATAGAATATGACTAGTTAACCCTTAACTTTTACATAATCATCATTGATGTTCTTGTTTATATGCAGGCTAAGCATATGTTGATTCCTTATGTGCCAATGTTGGTACCTCCAAGAAAATGGAAAGGGTATGATCTTGATAGAATTGATGTTCATGTTACATTCTCTCTTCTAAGGACTTGGCGAGGATTTGCAGATTAACATGCTATGCAGTCTATTTCTTCACCCCGCACCCAAAGAAAAAATAAAAGAAAGTTATTTTATAAGTGAAATTATCTCAGTAAAATATCTTTGTAAAAGTTATTGAATCTCAATTTTGGATATCTTTTTGAAAATCTTACCAGATACGACAGGGGTGGGCACCTGTTCCTCCCTTCTTATGTCATGCGTACACATGGATCTAGGAAGCAGCAAAATGCAATTCATACGATTCCTGGGAAGCAGATGGAGAAAGTTTATGAGGTGAAAAAAATTGAAGTTCCCTTCTATGAATATCCTCATATTTTCCTTATAGTAATAGGTTGTGGACTGGATGGAGATTTTTGCCAGCTTGTCTGGTTTTAGGTTTATATTAATGCTTCCAATTTTTATGCTTTCTGGGATGTTGTCTCTAGCACATAATATCAATATTCAGACCTGACATTGCTGTCCAAATGATTAGATGATAGTTTGGATCAAATTGTTAATGCTTCTTTAAGTTTGAGTTCATCTATATCCATCATGAATGGTTGCCCTGATGTTTTTCTCAAATGACACATTTTCAGGCCCTAGATATGCTTGGAAACACCAAATGGAGGGTAAATAGAAGAGTACTTAATGTGGTCGAGAGCATTTGGTCTAGAGGTGGCAACATTGCAGGTCTAGTTGATCGTGAAGATGTGAGCACATATTAATCTCTCATATTTGAAAAACATTGTTTTTTTTTTTGGGGTACTCTAGTGATTCTTTTAAGAATCAAAATTAACTTGATTGAATTATCTGTGAAAGTTAGAATAGCAATTTGCCTCTGAAATGTCTGACTCAGTGAAACTGGGCGCTGTTAGCAGAATACTCTTGGAGCCTGATGTTTGGTCTTCTAGCATTTTCATGTTCACATATTTCTTATATGAATTATATGGCCTTGTAGGTTCCATTACCAGAGAAACCAACTTCAGAAGACTTAACAGAAATTCAGAAATGGAGATGGAGTCTGAGGAAAGCAAAGAAGTTAAACCAAGAGAGGCATTCTCAAAGATGTGACACTGAACTTAAACTCTCTGTAAGATCTCCATCTTATAAAATATTCTATTGCATCATCCTGCAATGTTGAGAAGTATGTGCAAATAACTCCTATAAAACTAGGACGTTTTCTGTCACTGTACTAGTCAATTAACATTCTTGCTTCATGTTTTATGCAAATAATTCTCATGGATAAATTTGTGAGCTTAAAATTCAATGTTACAATGGTGAGCTACAGTGCATAAAGTCCAGGAACTAGTGACAGTTGTTTAGGAGGTTAAATTGGTGCCATGTCATCTTTAAGTTTCACTTATGACTTCAGATTTTGAGAAAATGATTCTGAAATAGGTGGCTCGAAAAATGAAAAATGAGGAAGGCTTTTATTATCCCCATAATCTTGATTTCCGAGGAAGAGCATACCCCATGCATCCACATTTGAATCATTTGAGTTCTGATCTCTGTCGAGGAATCCTTGAATTTGCTGAAGGACGGCCGTTGGGAAAATCTGGGTTACGCTGGCTGAAAATACATTTAGCAAACTTGTATTCAGGAGGAGTTGAAAAGCTTTCCTACAATGGGCGACTAGCATTTGTAGATAACCATATCAATGAGATATTTGATTCAGCGAACAACCCTGTTAATGGAAACCGTTGGTGGTTAACAGCTGAAGATCCGTTTCAGTGCTTAGCCGCTTGTATTAATCTTTCAGAAGCCTTATATAGCTCATCACCACATACTGTCATTTCTCACTTGCCAATTCATCAGGTAAATGCATCCTTACAAGCTTTTGACTAGTTAAAGGGGAGCTTGTGCAAGTTTCCTGAGATAAATTTCCTTTTTCCTTATGTACTATTCAACCCATTAATCTTTGGCTAATCTAAGACAAATGGAGTATGTCTTTTTTCCTTCTGCATTTGATATTCTTCTTTGGTGTATATATATCCTCTATCTATGCTAGTTCTTGTTTCAGTTGAGAGCTATAGGTCTTAAGGGAAGTTAGTTGCATTTCTTTGGCAACGGGCAGCTGTAATGCAGATGTCCAGTTTTCCATTTTCCCCATTACATAACAGGCATTGCAATTTTGGTCCTAAAATTACCAGTCTGTTTCAATTTTCTGCTTCTCATTGGAATCAAAAGAGTTATTACAATTTTGAACACCACTTTGGTGAGATAACCTTGCATTAGCTCTATGATGCTAGGAGATCTCGAGGGAGAAAAATTTATTTTGTGCTGGCTATTCCTGATCATTTTTCTTGTATATCCTGAATCTGAAGCCATCTCCTTCTTTATTTTATTATTTTTATTATTATTTTATTTTTATTTTGGAATTTTTGTTTTGGGGAATGTATGTAACAGAATTTTAAAATATATAGGATGGCTCATGCAATGGCTTACAGCACTACGCAGCCTTGGGAAGAGACAGTGTATGCTTTCTTTGCTCTTATAGATATTGTATAGTCTTTCCTGGATGATGTATTCATCTTCATACGTATCCACCCTAGATGCGATTGATTTAAAGTTTTTTTTTTCCCCGTTAATAAATGTTGAATTAGCCATTAAGATGTCCTTGAAAAATTTTCCCTTAAGATTGTTACTTGCATTGAGAAAAAACTTTATTTGTAAATTGCTTTTCAATTATGGCAATATTATGTTATAGATAATCTTTTGAATACCTCAACATGATCATAAATTGTAAGTTGAAAATAATCAAATTTTGCACTTCCAAATGATGGATAAATTATAATTATCACTAAAAAAGGTTGTATAATATTCAAGACTGTATATGTTTTCTTTTTTCGATTTCTATTTTTCACGACTTAAAAAGCTGATTTGGTCCACTCTACATTTCAGTAATAACGTTTTATAACTATACATTTATTGACATTGAGTCTTATATCTTGTGTATGCGTAATTTCTTTACTATTACTGTTTACTGCTAATCTATAAGAACCATATTGTTTATAATTCTCAACACTGATGTATTAGCCATATTGCTGGTATTATTTCTTTTAATCAACAAGGTTATATGCTTTTATAATTTGATGAAGTAGTTTCTCTTATGTGCTGCCAAGGCAGATTGGCTAGAATTTATGTTGAAAACCTATTTTCTAATCAACTCCACATCTGTATTAAATAAAGTTATATATTGGAAAAATTGGGTTACTAGGACGTGTTATATATTGATGTTCTAAAGTTGTTCCTGTACCTATTTATTGTCAAATTATTAAATGACTTCATTTATATTAGGGTTTTTCTCTCGGTTAGTCCCTGAACTATGCTCATAATTGCACTGTGATATGTGATATTTTTTCTTTTACATTTTGGTCCATAAACTTCATTTTTTATTGCATTTTGGTCCTTAAAACTATTTGTAGTATAATTTTTAGCAGTTTCGAGGCATGCAATACACTTGCTGTAATAAGAAAACAACAAAATTACAATATTAGACAACCCCACAAGACTCCTGCATGTTGCATCAAGTACACTACACATCTCAAAATTGCTAAAAAGTAGACAAAAAATAGTTTAATTACCAAAGTGCCAAAAAAAAAAAAAAAAAGTTCAGAGCCCAAAATGCAACTAATGGATATGGTTCAGGAACTAATAACCCTTTATATTATAAAGTTTAATTTTATTTTAAAATTATGGAAAACTGGTTTGCTTTTCTGATTGACTTGGATTGCTGGTTGGATTTATTTTCTTATTTTTTTATCTGTAATATGTGCCTTCTCTCAGCTCGAAGCAGCTGCAGTCAACTTACTTGCTGGAGATAAACCTGCTGATGTCTACTCAGAAATTGCTAGAAGGTATTTAAGAAATGCCAGCATTATTGTTTTTAGTCTAGTTTGCATTTCGTAACTGAATCCTGATATTTCAAATGGTAGAACTATGCTAAATTTGGTGAAGATTTTTAAGAGAAAAGAAATTGTATTTGTCAATCTTGCTTTACAATGGTTACAAGACCCCTATTTATATACATAATAAATAATGTAAACTAAGGAAACTATGTATGCTAAGGAAACTATACAATTAGGGGAATCCTATAATTAAGGAAATAATACCACAATCAAATCAACCTAAATAAGGAAAAACATATGTACTGGTCAACACTCCCTCTCAAGTTGGGTTGGTGCATAGATATCACACATACCAAACTTGAAAACTATTGTATGGAAAGACCTGGCACTAAGTCCCTTAGTAAATACATCAACAAGCTGGTTCTCTGATCTCACATAAGATAAATGTAAAGATCCATCTTCTATCTTCTCCTTTATGAAATGACGATCGATTTCTATATGTTTTGTTCGGTCATGTTGAACTGGATTTTCTGCTATACTGATGGTAGCTTTGTTATCACAGAATAAGGACAAAGTGTTCTTTCCTAATAACTTCAGTTCCCTTAATAACTTCCTTAGCCAGAGAAGCTCACAAACCCCTTGAGCCATAGCTCTGTATTCTGCTTCAGCACTTGATCGAGCAACCACGCTCTGCTTCTTGCTTCTCCATGTGACTAAGTTTCCTCCCACATACGTACAATAACCAGATGTTGATCTCCTATCATCTAGAGATCCAGCCCAGTTTGCATCTGTAAAAGCTTCTATCTGAAGATGCCCATGCTTTGAGAACAAAAGTCCCTTTCCGGGTGCAGATTTCAGATACCGAAGGATGCGAAGAACTGCTTGCCAATGCAACTCACGAGGATCATGCATGAATTGACTAACCATGCTAACTGCATATGCAATGTCTGGTCTAGTATGTGAGAGATAAATAAACTTTCCAACCATTCTTTGATCTCTCCAAATCAACTGATGTACATTCTCTTGCGTGTAGTCTGTGATTGGACTCAATAGGAGATTCTGCCAGCTTGCATCCCAACAGACCAGCTTCTTCTAGAAGATCCAAGATATACTTCCTCTGAGAGATAAAGATTCCTTTTTCTAATTTAGCAACCTCTATCCCTAGGAAATATTGAATCTTTCCTAGATCTTTGATTTCAAACTCTTGAGCCAGAAGTTTTCTGAGTCGAGTTATCTCCTCTGTATCATCACCAGTCACAACAATATCATCAACATAAACTATGAGTAATGTGATCTTACCCTTACGGTGCTTGATAAACAACGTATGATCTGAATTACTCTATCGATATCCAAAAGAGATCATGGCCTTTCTAAATCTTCCAAACCATGCCCTGGGAGACTACTTCAATCCATATAAGGCCTTTTTTAATCTACACACCTTGCCTTGTGTGTTTGCATCATTGAATCCTGGTGGAATCTCCATGTACAGTTCCTCCTCTAAATCTCCATGTAAGAATGCATTTTTCACATCAAACTGTTATAAATTCCAATCTAGATTAGCTGCACAAGACAACAAAATTCTGATAGTGTTCATTTTAGCTACCAGAGCAAATGTCTCTTTGTAGTCTACACAATAAGTCTGAGTAAAGCCTTTTGCCACCAGTCTGGCTTTGTATCGATCAATGGATCCATCAGCTTTGTGTTTTACAGTAAACACCCATTTGCATCCTACTGGTTTCTTTCCAGAGGGAGGAGCCACAAGTTCCTAAGTCCCATTTTTATCCAAAGCCTTCATCTCCTCAATCATTGCTCCCTTCCATTCTGGTGTTTGGTAAGCTTCTTTCCAATCCTGTGGAATAGAAACAGAAGAAACAGACACGACAAAGGCTCTGTACGAGGAGGACAATGAATCATAGGAAACAAAGTTAGATAAAGGATGTTGAGTACAAGACCTAACACCCTTTCTAAGAGCAATAGGTAAGTCTGAATTAGAGCTAGAATTATCAGGCAAAGGGCACTCACCACAGGTTTCTTGTTCAGGAACTGAATTCAGAGACTATTCTTGACCCGGTAGAGGCTGTGCAATGGCTTTATCTTTCCGAGAGTATGTTTTTAAATCAGGCCTGTTTAATTGCCCATCATTACGGAGCTCCCCCTGACTTGAACCATCTAGTATATGAACAGGCTCATTAAAGAGCATTGGAAGATCATACATTACCTCTTCTACCTCATTCTCCCCTTGAACAGGTAAGGTGGATGGACCAAAATAAGACTCAGAGTTTCTAAAGGTAACGTCCATACTTACAAAATACTTCCTAGTAGGAGGATGATAACATTTGTATCCCTTTTGATTTGGAGAGTAGCCAACAAACACACATTTGATAGCTTTGGGATCTAGCTTACCCGCATTTTGGGAATGGACAAAACAAACACATCCAAAGACCTTAGGAGGGACAATATAGGATGTTTTACCTTGCAAACTTGTAAAGGACTTTGAAAATCTAGAACTTTGAGGGGCATTCTATTGATAAGGTATGCTGCTAAAAGAATTGCATCACCCTAATAAGGTTTTGGAAGGTTCATGGTAAACATTAGAGACCGAGCTACCTCCAACAAATGCCTATTTTTCCGTTCTGCTACACCATTTTGAGCACTAGTATAAACACAACTAGTCTGGTGTAGTATCCCATGAGACTCCAGATAGGTACGAAAACCACCAGCCATGTATGCTGTCCCATTATCTGTTCTTAAGATTTTGACCTTGGCATCAAATTGAGTACAAATCATTTTGTGGAAGCGTTGAAAACAAGAAAACACTTCACTTTTGGATTTCAACAAGTAAACCCAGGTTAAACGGGTACAACAATCTATAAAGGTCATAAACCATCTATAACCAGACAATGAAACAGTTTGAGTAGGTCCTTATACATCAGAATGAATAGTCATAAAACAAAGAACTCCTTTTATTATGTGGAGGATAAGAACTCCTTTTATGTTTAGCAAACTCACAATCATCACAAAACAAAGAATCAAATTTAACCTTTTTAAATAAACTAGGATAAAGTTTTTCTAAGACAAAAAAGGATGGATGTCCTAATCTTCTATGCCATTGAATGATTTCTTGATGGACACTAACAGAATCACCTAACAAAGCTTGATTTGAACCAGGTACTAGGCTTTGACCACACTCATCCAAGAGATATAAGCCATCATGCAGTCTACCAGTGCCCATCCTCTTCCCTGTTTTCAGGTCCTGAAACAAGCAATGGGTTGGAAAAAATTCAATTTTACAATCAAGAGCTTGAGTAAGTGAACTAACAGATAAAAGATTAACAAGAAAAGTGGGTACATGAAGAACTGAAGATAAGTTAATATTAGGTGTGCGGTTAACAGAACCTGTTCCAGATATAGGAGTAAAAGATCCATCTGCAATACGAACAGTTTCTTTTCTAGAGCAAGAAGAGTAAGAATGAAAACTGTTGGAAGAACCTGTCATGTGTCTGTTTGCTCTAGAATCTATAACCCATGAACAAGTATCAAGATTGGCAAGAAATGCATTACCTGTTTGCACAAACTGGAAGGAAGCAACAGATGTTGATGGAGAGTCAAGCTTAGACAGAAGACGCTTGAGGTTCTGGATTTCCGCAATGGAATTTGTCCCCTTAGGTGCTTCTGCAGTCTCCTTAGGTGCTTCTGCAGTCTCAGATAGATTTGCTTGTGCTCTCGAAAAACTTGTCTGCTTTCCACCACGCCCCCTAGTTGGTCGACCATGCAATTTCCAGCACATCTCTTTAGTGTGTCTAGGTTTTTCACAATAATCACAATGCAGATTATCCTTATTTGAAGATGTGTAATGGTTGGTTTTATTATGCTCACAAGAGGTATTCGCAACCAATCCGGAATTCTCTACTGGAGCTGTGTATATCATGGCATTTCTTCTACTCTCTTCCTGCTGCACATAAGCATATGTTTGCCTTAAAGGAGGCAAAGGTTCTTTTCCCAGTACTTGAACTCTTATATGGTCATATTCAATATTCAATCCGGCAAGGAAATCATATATACGTTCCTTGTCCACCAATTTCTGAAACTTAACAGCATCAGCAGGACAAACAGCTTGGAAATCCTGATAGTAATCAATCTCCTGCCATAGACCACTTAGTTCAGAAAAATATTGTGAAATAGTCATCTCACTTTGTTTTGTGCCATGGATTTTATTCCGAAGTTCATAAATGTGTGCATCATTGCCCATTTGAGAATAAGTCTGAGACGCTGCTTCCCAGATCTTCGCAGCAGTATCAAGCAATAAATATCCTTGAGCAATCTGGGGACTCATAGAATTGATCAACCATGACATAACAAGGGAATTCTCCGACTCCCACTGATTATATTTTGCATCAGTAGGTTCAGGTTGTTTGTTTACTCCATTAACATATCCATAAAATCCTCTAGCTTTGATAGACAGAAGGCAAGACCTTAACCAAGCAAGGTAATTAGATCCATCAAACCTAATAGGACTAATTTGTAGAGAAGGGTTCTCACTATTGGGGTTCACTGGTTTGGCCATTTAAACAAAAAATGGAGAGGAATAGGAGAAACAAAGTCAAATCCAAAAAAAAAATTTAGAACCGTGACCAACAAAGAGTGGAACCTGGCCGGAAAGGAAGCCCAAGAAGGTCTAAGGACGGCGGCGGAAAAAACAGCAGCGAAAGGACGGTGCACGCTCTTTCACGCGCCAGCGCGTGGATCGGAGCGTCGGAGACTTCGTCGGCGCGTGTAGTCACTCGCAATGGTTTCCGGTGTCTAAATTCCAGCGGATGGGTCGTCGACAGCTGGGCTTTCTTTATGGACGGGAGGTGAGAAAAAATGAAAGATCTGAATATGGTTTTCTCACAAGTTTTTTCGGAAAAAAAATAGCTTAGGGAGAAAAAACACTCAACCAAAAAACAGCTATAGCTCTGATACCATGAAGATTTTTAGGAGAAAAGAAATTGTATTTTTCAATCTTGCTCTACAATGGTTACAAGACCCCTATTTATACACATAATAAATAATGTAAACTAAGGAAACTATACAATTAGGGGAATCCTATAATTACGGAAATAATACCACAATCAAATCAACCTAAATAAGGAAAAACATATGTACTGGTCAACATTTGGAGTATGAATGGATACAGCTATAATAACTTCTTGTCATCTCATGACATTGAAAGTATAGTAAATGGAATTTTGACAGCTTAGGGGCATCTTTGATAAATTCAAATACAGAAAAAGTGTTTCGTGAAGATTGTGCATGGAAATTGTCACTTCAAAATAAGTAAAACTAAGTAGGCATGTTTAGAATATTTGTAATGTTAAACAAAATAACAGTATATATTGGGGAAAGGTCTCAGGTTCAGAAGTGCAAATTTATGGCTGCTTTTCTGAGAGAAGAATATATATAGATTTTTTAGATTGTTGAAGGTTATAAGTTATAACTGCATCTATATTAGCTCCCTAAGGATTCTGATATAGAAGGAAAGGAACAAAAGGTAATCTAAAAGAGTGGTAAGTGAAGGAAAAACATCATTAATCACAAGCCAAGGTAAAAGAATGATAACAAAGGCTCAATTTTGACTAAAAGCTTTAGGTTATTGAGTCATGATGCATATGTTATGTGCCTGGTGTAATTGTACTCAATTGATGAACCTTAGGATTTATATATGTTTTTTTTTTCTTTCTTTCCTCGCCCTTAAGAGTGGCCTGATAAACACTTTTACTACCTTTCATTTAACATCTTAAGAGTTTAACAACTTACTTTCACGATCCTTTACTTCTCCATTCATCAGTTCTTCTTTGCTATTTACATTGGCTTATCAGATATAATGTTTTGTTGGCAGGGTTCATGATATTATGATAAGGGACAGTAACAAGGACCCAGATTCCAATCCAAATGCTTTATTAGCGAAGGTCTTAATCAATCAGGTTGGTCTTTCTTAGTTCTTTTGGAATTCGGTTACAGCATAATAGAAGATGAAATTTAATACTTATTTTAGTGTGGTTTCTGCTGAAACGTTTTATATTCATATTTCGATACATAAGCTACTTACATATATACAAACAACACTGACTAATTAAGGTTTTGGAAGCTTTCAGGTTGATAGGAAATTGGTGAAACAGACAGTGATGACTTCTGTATACGGTGTCACTTATGTTGGTGCACGTGAACAGATAAAAAGAAGATTAGAGGAAAAGGGTGTTATTACTGATGATAGAGTGCTGTTCTCTGCATCCTGCTATGCTGCTAAAGTAATCAACTACTTCCCTAGTGGCACATAAAACTTGTTGGATTACAGATCAATAGCATAATAAATGCCTTAAGTCAAGGGGTCAACCATTTAGTGCAGTGATTTTCTTTGAATTTCATCATTTATAAAAATGTGAAGAAATTTTTCGGATATACAATTCTGTCCAACAATTTACTATCTTATATTTCTACTTAGCGGAACTGCAAAATTTCAAAATATATAGCTTAAACATAGTTTTATGTTTTGCAATCACACCAAAACTCACTTTCATGAGGCGTAGATTTTTGCTGTGGATATAATTATAATTCTGTTTGTAGATATACATGAATGCATAAATACATAATTTTATTATTCCCTCCTGTTATGTCTCAGATATTAGTAGGTCTCTCTGAATTTTATTTTTAAAGTTTGAATTACTAATCCATAGGTGACGTTGGCTGCCCTTGGAGAGATATTCGAAGCTGCACGTGCAATAATGAGCTGGCTTGGTGATTGTGCAAAGGTATGCCCTTTTTCTCACTGTCAAGACTTTAAATTACAAAGACAAAACTGGTAGATCCGGGAGTTTTTTTTTTTTCCAATTTTGATTGGAATGTTATAAGTTTTGCAGGTAATTGCATCAGAAAACCGACCTGTCCGGTGGACCACTCCTCTAGGTCTTCCTGTTGTGCAACCCTACTGTAAAACTGAGCGGCATCTTGTAAGTCTGGCAGCTTGCTTAAGATTAAATTTACAAATAATGACAAGAATATCTGGCTGAATCAACAGTTTGGAATGGACCTGTTTACCAATAGATATCATGATAGGTTATATGCAATCTGTCTTTTAACCGTAAAAAAAAATTATTTATGTCATATTACTAATTACTGATCTCATATAATAATAATAATAATAATAATAATAATAATAATAATAAAAAATAAATAAAAACTCCTTTGGGTACAGTTTTTAAGAGCATCAATTTGTAATCGGAACATATTGGAATTTCTTCACTCAGAAATTTTCTTCAAGAAACCAATGAACATTGTTATTCCGGATGGAAGTGCATCTTTGTCTTGAAAGCCTCTTGAACAAATAAATTTTTTATTGCTAACCAAAGAATTATTTGTGGTAAATTTGTATTATTATACGACTAGAACACATGACATAGCCCCAAGTTTTCTTTTCAACTCATCTTTTATCATGTATCCAGCAATTTATTTGAGGTAAAGTGTTCTCAAGGCTAAAATGTTGCTTTTGCTTGTCCCCTTGCCTGCCTTGCCTTCCATTAAACAGATTTCTTGAAATACATAATATTAATAGTAATGATGATGATCGTTGTCTGACTTCTTTTTCTGATTTCTGGATCTACATTCTTCTCTATAATTTACAATCAATGAATTACTACACCTTTTGGCTGCAGATAAGAACATCTCTTCAGGTTTTGGCCTTGCAAAGAGAGGGTGACTCGGTATGTTTACTTGATTTGAGGATAACTCAATTTAAGTTTGGTTGATTACTTGTTTCCCTCTATATGATGTATGTAATCAATAGGACTTTTCATAATTGTAATTACAGGTAGATGTTAGAAGACAGAGAACTGCATTTCCTCCAAATTTTGTTCACTCACTTGATGGTTCACACATGATGATGACTGCTCTTGCCTGTAGGGATGCTGGCCTACGATTTGCAGGTTTGTCTCTGCTCCTAGATGCCGATTGAAATATTTAATATAAACTTCAACTTTGGAACAATCAGATAGTAGGCATGGTTTAATTTTTTCAGATATTTAAGCAAAAACGATGCTAAAAGTATTCTTCTTCTAGATAATAAAATTGAAAGTTGTGACTAGAATTATTATACATTCCCCCCCCCCCCCCCCCCCCCCCCTCTATATTTCTCAAGTAGAGAAGGGATCATCTACTTCTATTTGTTTTATATTTTCAGTTTGACATCAAGTGAATCTATGACTGACTAATTTCGTCTGTTTGCTTGTTTAAAAGTGTTAATAAACTCTGTATTTCATGATTATATCAGTTACATATGTTTTTCCATCAACACTAATTAATATACAAGTAACACCGGTTGTTCTCATCAAGCAAGGAAAACCTATTGAAAATCTTAGAATTTTTTTTATTTGTGCACTAAAAATGCTATTCAAGGCATTGATACGTACGTACTATATTTCTTGCTATTGTTACACACTTCTTCACTCCATATCTCTTACTCTATCTCTCCAGTTGTTTTAATGATTTTATATTTTTAAAATATGCTTGCAGGGGTGCATGACTCCTTCTGGACGCATGCATGTGACGTCGACCAAATGAATCAGATACTTCGAGAAAAATTTGTGGAGCTGTATAGCATGCCAATACTTGAGAATGTGAGAATCTTATGGCTAATTTGTTGTAGAGTAATGTTAGATCTCATACATTGAGATAGCTGCTGTGAAATTGCTTCCAACTCCAACTTTCTATTTGAAACTTTAAGATATAAAGTTAAAATAAAAATTTTATTCTCAAACTCAAGGTTCCAACTCCAATGAAAGAAAAGTGGTCTCTATTAATCTCCTTTTCGGGTTTTATTTTATTTTTAATCTAACTTCATGACTTGGATTGATCCCAGTTGCTGGAAGGTTTTGAGGCATCATACCCTGCATTGAAGTTTCCTCCCCTTCCTGAGAGAGGTGACTTTGACTTGCGTGAGGTTCTTGAGTCTCCGTACTTCTTCAACTAATCCTTGACAATGGGAACAGAAGCTTCGTATACAGACGTATTGCCGTCCAATTCTTACTCCCTAAAACAATTGAGAAGTTGAGGAAGAGTTCATCTAGAAAAATGGACTAGAAGTTGAAGTGGGAAATACACACCACATATTGACTTCCTAAAGGCTTGAAGGACTGAAAAGTTGGATACTCTGGTTCTTCCCACAAATTTGATCATGGTGGCGCTGTGAAAATCATCCTCAATAGTCTATTATATGATTCTAGACTGGAGGATAAACTACAATCTCGCTTTCTTAGACCCTGTACAGGGAACTTCCCCTTCAGAAATTTCAAGTAGAAAGCTTGGATGAAGACTACTTTTATGGATGCCAGATATTAGAGGCTGAGGCAACTCCTTGCGGCGCGTGTTAGCTATGAGAGAGCTAATTTAAAAGACTACACCACAAAGACAAGATGGGATAATTATTTTTGTACTTTTGTATTCTGTTAACCTGATGTATCTAATGTTGTACAACAGAAAGAATAGGTCATTACTGTGATGTGTAAATCTTATATACAGCTGAAACAATAATCTGTACCCAGAGATCTTTGGGCAAAACTAGTAAAATAAATAAGATTTTTTTTTCTTCCTGCATGTTACAAAAGGAACCAAACAAAATGAAACCAGAAATGGAGAGTGAGAGAATGGTAGTTGTAATTTTTTAGCTTTGTTACTTTTGAATGACTTTCATATGCATATGATCTTTATTTGACTGAATCTTTTTGATAAAACCTCAGGTTGAATATGATTTGAGAATAAAAAAAAAAAAAAAAAAAAGAGGGGTAGAGAAAAATTATAAACGGTAAACCACAGTAATTTATTGATTGATAAGCAGAACATGGTAATATTTTCTACACAACCTTGAAAGTGAAACTAATTTTTCTTTTGTAAGTATAAATGTTCATACAAAAATAAACACCATTCCAACTCAAGGAAATATAATGACGCTCCTACAATAGGTTACCATACTTTAGCAGGAAAACAGACAGGAGTGGAATTTTTTCAACACATGAAGTTTTGGATATACTTGTAAAGGAAATTGAAGGATGACTCTTTGCTTTGGCAATTTAGTGTCTGCAAATTGACTTGCAAAGAGCTTCAACTTCTGGTACCTCTCTTCAATAAGCAAAACTTCCACAGTGTTTCTCTATGAATTTCACCAGATAACCCTCTATGATCCTCAGCCCACCATGAAATAATTACCAACTAATTTCCAGAACTGCTGGTTTACTTGGTTGTCCAGAATATGTGGGACTCAGAGACTAGACGGCATTGGAAAAGGGGAAGTCTCTTTGAAAGAAATAGCAGAACCATTCAGCCTGTACAGTACGGAAGTGGAATAGGATACACTAATATTAACAATGGACAAAGATGCAAATTCAAGATTAAAGGAAAATTTGATTTACCTTTATGCATCAATATCAAAGTAAAAGAATGTATCCCTGTAATTTGTTTAAAAGTGTGGAACAAGATGGTTTCTGCAATTTAAGAGCACGTTCTCACATGTTTTTTGCATTTTCATCTTCTAAAACTCCTACAATGCCCTTCCTCAACAAAATCTGCAAAGTTGATTTCTCTTACTTTTTCATCGGACAAAACTGGCAGAGTATTATAGCTTACTATTTGACTCGTCCATGAAATTAAACCAGCGAAGGCAGTTCGACAAACAGATACCAGATAATCATATTACAGTTTACCATGGAGAGATTGCGACTAATCTGATGCCAGGCTGGATATATCTGTGGCAAGGCTAGAAAGTAAAAAGGCACAAATAATGTGCCTCAGCTTTGTCAAGTCTACATTCCCATCTGCTTCATCCATAAGGACCACTTAACTGCCTCTAGAAATTTGTCATTCTTCCGCAATGCATTAATCAGATTAACGTAGGTAATTTTATCAGGTTCAATGCCATTTTCTCTCATTTCCTTGACTAAATACACGGCATCTTCAACCATTCCTGCAATTCCATATGCTTTAATCAAGGTGTTATAGCTAAAAAGATCAGGTTTGAGTCCACTTTCTTTCAATTCTGTCAGAATGCCTGCAACTTCATCAATCCATCCTTGTTGTCCATAAATATTGATCATAATATTGTATGTGTACTGGTCATAAGTACAGCTTGACTCCTTCATTTTCCGCAAGACATTTCTAAAATTCTCCATTTGGTTCTCTTTCCCATAAGCATCCAACATAGAATTGTATGCCTCAAGGGAAACTGAAAATCCTTTAAATTGCATTGTTTGAACTGTTGAGGACATCTGTTCAAACTCTTTGTTTCTACCATATGCAGCTATCATAGTATTGTAAGAGATCATATCATCCAAGCCCCATTTTTGTGCCATACAGAACAACTTCTTAGCCTTCTTGAAAAGCTTGGATTTTCCATAAAGATCAAGCATGACATTGATGGTAATTGTATTAGGAACAAAACCTTGTTGAATCATCTCATCAAAAAGCCTGGAAATCTCATCAATTGGCAAAGCACGAGAACAACAGTTTATGACACAATTGTACATGTCCTGATCCCAAGCCACTCCACTCTTCAAAATTTTATAGTACAAATCTGATAACTTATCCTGCATAGCACACCGTTGATATATACGGAACATGTCGCAGAACAGATAAATGTCTGGAGTAATACCCTTTTGTTTGTCCATTGCATCTAGAACTGCACAAGCATCATTCAAAGATCCAGCTTTTACATACATTTTTAGAACAATGCTAAAGCCAATCATGTCCAAGGCAATTCCTGAAGATTTCAACTCCAGATAAAGATTCTCTGCTTCTGTGAATAGACCCATGGCGCTGTAAATGTCAATCATTGTGCATGTAATGTGCATGTTTGGCTTGTCAGCGTATTTTGGCATATGAGAGTATACTTTTACAGCATTTTCAAGATTATCCAACTCTTTACATGAGCAAATTAACAAATGATATAAGTTGTCTTCGAAATGTGGATCCTTCCATACTTTGTCCCTCATCACTTTGATAGCTTCATCCACCAAGCAGTGTTTCACATAAGCCATGACAAGAATGGAGCAAGAAGTCTGGTTGACAAGAATGTGCTGATAGAAAGAACCTTTCAAAAGGAACGGAACCTTATCAATCCTTCCAGCTCTCTCGTATGCTTGCAGAAGAGTTCCAAGGATGGAGGAATACTGGCATCCAATCATCCGCATATCATCTAGAGTGTTGACAGCACCCTCTTCATCCTCATGTTTGGCTTGCAAGTTTATTAGTGTGTACAGATTAGATGAGTTAGGCTTGTATCCCAACTGCTTCAGCTTCTGATAGAACCACAATGCCTCCATATAATTGTCAGCTCGACCCCAACCTTCAACCATGGAGCGGTAAGTCGTTTCATCAGGTTCCAATCCAACATTCTCAATGCATGCAAATAGGTGTTGAGCAGCATCCATCTTGGATGCCTTCCCATACCCAGTTATCAATGTATTGTATGCAACAACATTGGGCGCAAAACCATCTTTTTGCATTGAGACCAATACTAGTTCAGCCTCATTTAATTTTCCTTGCTGGCAATAAGCATTGAGAATTACCAACCGATTATCCAAATTCGGTATCACTTTATCTTCTCTCATGAAGCCTATAACGTCTTCTGCTTTTTCATATAAATTCAAACGGGTATGAATGGTTATCATCGCTGAGTATGCAGAATGACAAACAATTCCAAAATTCCTCATTTGGGAAAAAGTAAACTCTGCCTCCTCAACACTCCAACCCTTCTTATAAAGTCCCATAAGCATACCAAAGGTCGCAATGTTTGGCTCAATCCCATGTTCCAGCATCATCCTAAACCATTTGGCTCCCAACTCAACACGTCTAAATTTACAACATGCATAAATAATGGTGTTAAAGATCTGATAATTCAGTTTACAACCTAAATCAGTACTCACTTCGCTAACCAGCCTCTCAGCTTCATCCCAATCTTCTCGTCGGCCCAATACTCGAAAAACTAAATTATAAGCATTCACGTTGCCCTCTAACTTTCCATTGCTTCTCATCCACTGAAAGAATTTGAGAGCTTTACTATCACTAAGCCTCTCAAGCCGTTTCAAGATAACATTACAATGCTCCAAGCTCAGGTCAGACCCAATAACAGAGTAATTAACATCCATTTCACCATCATTCACAAACAAAACCTCCAATTCCCGTTCCCACTTGTTCCTTTCCAAACTAAATTTCGAACCCACATCTCGTTTAGCCTTCTTTTTTACACTATGAGAGCTGTTCTCATCTTGGAGTCTAAAGTTTCGGTTTTGCTCAACAGAACTATCATGTACTACATCATTATTCAAAGACAAAGTGGTCTCATCACTAATTTGATTCAGCTCCGAAATGCCAGACAATTCAGAATGGAACCGTGAGACCTTAACGTGACTGACCCTATTCAGAGAACTCATAATACAAGCTCTTGTCAAATGAAGATAGCAAGAGCTTACCTTGGAGCTGGACCTTTTCGAATCAAATGCATCCAAACAAATGGAAATTTTAAGCGAAGCCATGAACCCACTAGCAATATTGCTGTACGTATTAACTGGTTTTGGAATTTGTAAAAGTAATAGGAAGATGAAGTCAACTTGGGAACTGTCCTGTTGAAATGAAAATGCGAAACCCACAATAGAGGGGGTTTACGGGCGAGTGTTTCTTGTGTTGGGAGGAGTTGGCGTTCCTTTGAGATAATGGAAGTAGAAGCAGTGGAGGAAAGTACGCGCTTTTAGGATTCGATATTTTTGCTTTTAATTCTGCTTGACCATATTTCTGTACTACCCAAGTTGTACTCCCGCCTCTAATACACGTGTATCCCAAATATCATCTACATTTTTTATAATTTATTTTTATTTTAGGATAGATTTTATAATTTCAAAGATTTTAAAAATATTTTCTTCCATTAATAATTTTTTTTTAAATTTAATAAAAAAATAAATAATAATTGAATATTAATAAATAAATAAAATTATATAGGTTTATTTATATTATTCATTTGAACTATTTCAAAAATATTATCTATCATTAATCAATTTTTATTAAATATGACAGAAAAATAATATAATAGAAATTGATATATATAACAAATATTTATTAAATGGTGGTTTAATAATTTTTTGTACTATTTTTATTAACATGGATTGAAAATAATGCTTTATTATATATTATAGAAAAATACCATTTTAATTAAAAAAATAAAATACATTGCTTTTCCCGCTAAAATAACCTTCTAATTTATTTTTATTTTTTTCCTCTCTTTTTTTATCTTCTTTATCTTTTTTTAGTTGTTATTTGCATAGATGTAGATGTATAAGTGAAGCTTTAATGTCAAGCCAAATGGATTAAACCTTGTCTCAAGCCATTTGTTTTATAGTTTTCAAAATTGCTATAGTGTTTTTCTTGTATATGGTTCAACTTTGTTATTCTTTGACAAGAGAGGAAGAGAAAGACAATAAATGATATTTGATCTAAAAAAGAGAACATTTTTTTATTTTTTTATTTTTTTTTAAGGTTTTGAATTTTTGGTTGTGGCAAAACAAATGATGTAATCTAAGTGGAGATAGAAATATTATATTGTGAAGTGGTGATGAAGATGCAAATAGAAATATAAAAGTTATGATAAATAATGAACTTTCTTTATTATGGATTTTTTTTTTTTGTGTAACCCTACCATATAAATTAGATGATCAATAAAATGGAGAATGAGCTTTCCGAGCTCTACTATAGAAATTATTATTATTATTATTATTATTATTATTATTATTATTATTTTTTAAAGTTTTGTAAGTTTTTATTTTATAACTAAATTTGGAATTATGATAAAAGATAGTTTTTTTTTAAAAAAAATTAGGATAAACATTAAGACTAAAGGAAAAAAAATTATAGATATACATTTTTTCATTATTTTTATTAATTTCAAACTTTTAAAATAAATTAAAATTATATTAATATTTTTTTTAACAAAAAAATATATTTAATTTTTTTTTTTGTTTTATAGTATTATTTACTTATCAGAATGAGAGATGAAAGAGAAAGACACGAGGGGAAATGAGAGAGAAAAGAGAGAAAAAACATTGCACATTTTTTTAAAAAAAAAAATTATTTTAAAAAGTATTTCAATCATTTCATCATGTAATGTAGGTGAGAAAATATTGTTGAACTACAGTTAAATTTTAAGAAATATTGTTTAAATATAAAAATTTGAAAAGTCTAGTTTGACTTAGGCTTAAAAGTTAGAAGGTGTTAATAAAATTTTTCAAAAGTATTTATGAATTTTTACATCGCAAACTAAAAGAGATTATAGAGAGTATTTTTTAAATATTTTAAACTATAAAATTTATTATGAAATATAAATATACTACAGAAGATCTATATAATATTTTCTCAATTAAAAATAATAACAACTTTTTAATTATGTAAAAGGAGCCTTCAATTTATTATTATTATTATTACTATTATTATTATTATTATTACTACTACTACTGTTATTATTATTATTGGTAGAAAAGGATTTCAGATTTTCATTCCCATATCAAATGTATTTTTGGGGGATTAGGAGACTGTCATCCCCTGCTTTTGGAGTAAAACTTTGGCTTATTCATCATCTTACTTGTTTTTTCCTTTTTATTTTTTTTTCTCCATCGCAAAAATTATATATTTATTTTTTAATATATGTTTTTAGAATTTTAGCATGTTCGGAATCCAGTATGCTACAATTTTACCACACATCCAACTAAATTTTATCATTTTTATTTAACACAAACATATTCTCACTTTATATCGGAATATGTTTAAGCAAAACAAAACTCTAGATATTCTTTACATTGCATCGTTATGGTTTTGTTTTATTATTTTTATTATTTTGTTTTATTTATTTTATTTTATATTAAGCACATAAAAAAACTTACAATTCAGCACTGGACTTGTTCAACGCCAATTGGTTAAAGAACGTCTGAGGAACAACTGGCATCCTCAAAACGCCTCACCTGGCAAAATTTAGATTAAAATAGATAGGAAAAAAAAAACCATTAAAATATTAATTAAAATATATATTGATTATTCATTTACTTGTTATGATTTGAATAGAAAAATTAAATAGAGATAGGTAGTTTCAGGAGCATCTGATTTTTCCTCCCAACCAAATGCTACAATTAAGGTGGGCACGGTCGGTTTCGACCAATTTTTTAAAAGACTTTTGCCTAATCGATAACATCGGTTTTGGTAAAATTGTCAACCGAAACCGATCCAGTATCCAATATAACTTGAGCACAACTGCTCCAATAATAGTTGATCAGTGTTGATTTTCGTCGATCGGTTAAGATCCATTAAAAAGAAAAAAAAACGAATTAAATACCAAACAATTAGAAATTATTTTTCTGACTTGCCGACTTGGTGAAGACAAATCAAACACCAAACAACCATACTTGCCGCCTTGGTGAAAACGAACCAAACACCAAACAATCAGAAAACAATCAATGAAAATGAATTGTCGTCAACTTGCCGCAAAGAGAAAGAGAAAGGCTCGTAGCCGAGAAAGAGGCCTGTCGCCGTTCGTCGTTGTCTTGTTGGTTGTGCAACCCAATGATTCATTGCGGAGAGAGAGAAATCGCGTGTGGGAGAAGGGGTAAAGGATTTTGGATGGTTGAGATTTGATCTCAGAGGTGAGCAGTCAACTTATAATGGGTGCTGAGTTAATCCGGTCCTGTTTAGTAAAATAATCTTCAAAAACTAGTTTACTCAGTTTTTATATTTTCATAACTGGACTGGACCAAACCAAATTAGTTCTGTTTAGCTGATTTTTATCCACTCCTAGCCACAATTGCTAGAAAAGGCCTTTATCCATACTGACATATACATTTATACAATAGAACTTTCCTATATATATATATATATATATATATATATATATATTTATATACACATATACAAGTATGTAAATGAACACATTCACAAAATAATAAAAAAGAAATAAAGAAAAAAAAACGAAAAAAAGTAGTACGTAGACACAAATGTATGCATGTATGTTTGCATGCATATGTCTAGCAGATAATATATATATAAAAGAATTCTAAAGTCCAAAAATTCTGGATGAAAAAAATCTAAAAAGAGTCACTAATGGCTAGCATTAATGACACTTTCGTCGCTAATATTAGCCATTAATGACACTTCCCGGACAGTTCCGAATTTTTTGTCCCAGATCAGAGAATTACTATATATATATGTGCAATGTAAAATGCTTGCTTCTAAATGTTAAAGCTATGAAAACAATAAACAATTTGTTTCTCATACATAATACAATCTTTACACTCTGTTGTTATAATTTAGGTAAAAACATTGTGTTTTCTCTCCAGTTCTTGCTTGCATGGGAAACCATCTATCGCATAAGAAAAATAATTGGCTTGCTGATATATCCAAATGCTACTGAAGGCTTTTTCAAAAGCCCTTTTCCTGTTTAATTCTACACTCCAACCTCTAGCCTTCTCGTAGCTTCGTCATAACCTTGCATATCAGGCCCCCTTCCAAGGGGTATTGGTTGTGGAGCCATGCCAGTCGGTCATGGTTGTCCTCCCGCAACTGTAGGAGCATATTGGCCTTTCACCCATACTTAATCCAGCATGAAAACTTTTTCCTAGGACCTGTCCCAAATAGAAATTAGAAACTAGTGAGAAAATAGTTGTCCCCGTCTTAGGATTCACAAACATATAACTATTACAAGATAAGTCCAGAGAAAATAGCTAGGAATCTAGTTAGTACATTATAAATATGAGCAAATTAACAAATGTCTTCAATGTTGCCATGCAACAGCTAGCATGGATGGAAGAAATCTAAATATGATACTTTGATACTCTAAACTATCAATGATAACTGTCAAGATACAGTCAATAATAACTGTCCAAATATAGTTATAATATATTTAGGAATTCTATACCATATTTAGCCTAGAATATATTACTGTAATTAAGGGATATTATTTGTATCTAAAATTTAGGGATATGTATGCTGTACAGATTCTATATATTGAAGAGAGAGCTCATAGTTATGGGCATCAAAACAGAAAGCCAAATTATGTTTTGTGTATTGATTTTCTGGTTTTGTCATTGTATCAGAGCCTCTCTTGGTTTATTGTGAATTTGTTTTTTTGTGAGTTTTTTTTTTTGTTTGCTTTTGGAAAGGGTTGATAGATTTTTTGTTCCACCTCTCTTTGATATTTTCCTTCAAAATCTTATTCATGGAGAAAACAAAGATAGGTTGTGTCAAGTTTATTGGAAATAATTATTTTGCTTGGAAATTTCAATTTCAAATTTTTGTTCAAGGTAAGGAATTGTGGGGACACATTGATGACACCAATGGAAAGCCCACAGATCCAACCAAGGTGGTTGAATGAGAAGCTAAATATGCTCGTATCAAGAGTTGGTTACTGCATACGATGGAACATGCTATTGCTGTCAATCTAAGATCTTATAAGACAGCCAAAGCTATGTGGGATTATCTCAAAAAGGTGTATAATCTGAATAGCTCGGCTATGCGATTTCAACTAAAGTATGATATCTCAAACTACACTCAAGGAAATCTGTCCATTCAGGATTATTACACTGGTTTTATTATGTTGTGGACTGAATATATAGACATTGTGTATGCTTTAGAAAGTGTCCAAACTTTTCATTAAACTAGTCAGAGAGATCAGTTCTTAATGAAACTCCGACCTGAATTTGAATATATGCGTTCTAATTTACTGCTTCGGAGTCCATCCCCATCCTTGGATGATTGTTTGGGTGAGTTACTCAGGTAAGAGCAACGTCTTTTGACTCAGGCCACTTTGGAACAGCAAGGGAATTCCACTAAGGTTCTCAATGTTGCCTATGCTGTTCAAGGGAAATAGCGAGTTCGAGATATGACCAACACTCAATGTTACAGTTGCAAGGGATTTGGTCATCTTGCTAATCAATGTCCCTAAAAATTCTACAACTATTGCAAAGTTAAGGGACATAATTTCAAAATGCAGAAAGCGACCCCAAACTCATAATCCTTGTGCCTTTCACACCTCTGATGTTAGTGTTGAGACTGATTCTCCTGCTTTGCCTGCTACTTCTGCTGCTCCACAACCAACAACCCCTTCTCTCACTCAAGAGAATGTTCAACAAATGATCATATCAGCTCTCTCTGCTCTTGGTCTTACTAGTAAAATTACATTTCTCTCTAAAATTTGGCTTTTTGACTCAGCTACCTCAAATCGCATGACTTCCTCATCTGATAGTCTTGCAAATGTAAAAAAATATGATGGTAATATGCAAATTGAAACTACTAGTGGAGATCATCTTCCCATCATAGCTGTGGGTGATATTTCTTCTTCTCCATCCATGAAAAATATTTTTGTTTCTCTTGACCTCTCTGCTAATTTACTTTATGTTGGACAAATGGTTGAAAATAATTGCAAAGTTGTTTTTTCTCCTTCTGGTTGCATTGTGCAGGAACTAGCGTTAGGAAAGACAATAGCGAAGGGACCTAAATGGGGCAGACTCTTTCCTCTTCATCTTGATGCACAATCAAAGCCTATAAGAGTGTTTCCTTTGTTTTCTAATTCTGTCCAGCATGATTGCAAGATGTGGCATGTTAAGTTAGGTCATTCGAATGATAAAACTCTTCTATCTGTGTTAAAATCTGGAGTGTTGGGAAATAATTTTTTTTTTCTTCTAAAGATGTTACCATTGATTGTTCTAGTTGCAAAATGGATAAAAGCAAAACTCTTCCTTTTCCATCTCACAATACTCCTTTTACTAATTGTTTTGATTTAGTGCACAGTGATGTATAGGGAATTTCACCAATCATATATCATGCTCATTACAAGTACTTTGTAACCTTCATTGACAATTACAGTCGTTTCATTTGGATACATTTTTTGCAAAGCAAATCTGAGGTTTTTGATGCCTTTAAAACATTCTCAGCATTGATTGAAAACCAATTTTCTAAACGAAACAAAATCTTTCGTTCTGATTGTGGAGGGGAATACATTTCTAAAAATTTCCAAGCTTGTTTTCAACAAAAAAGATTATTTCTCAACGGAGTTGTCTATACATACCCCAACAGAATGGAGTGGCTGAAAGAAAAAATTGTCATCTTCTTGATGTGGTCCGTACCTTACTTTTTGAATCTTCCGTTCCATTGCAGTTTTGGGTTGAGGCTTTGTCCACTGTTGTACACATGATTAATCGACTCCCTTCTCCCACTCTTAACCACCAATCACCGTATTTCCGTCTTCATCACCATCACCCTGAATACACTCATTTACGTCCTTTTGGATGTGTTTGTTTTGTACTTCTTCCATCTCATGAGCGAACTAAGCTTTCTGCTCAATCTATGAAATGTGCTTTTCTTGGTTATGCACCACATCAAAAAGGTTATATGTGTTATGATCCCACCACTAAACAGATTCGTGTTTCTCGTAATGTTTTATTTCTTGAAAAACAATATTTTTTTCCTTTTTTTGATGCTACATCTAAGTTTTCCTCTCAGTCTATTCTCCCTGTTTTTGAGGATGAGACCGATGTCTCTAATCCAATCACTCGATTTAGGCCTGGTGTTGTTTATGCAAGATGAAATAGGGAAGAGCACTGCTCTGATGGATTTCCGCAAGAGTCACCCCTACCACCAGCACCTAACATAGCACATCCCCTACTTCGAAGGTCTACTCGAACCTCAAATCCTCCACGCATGTATGGCTACTCTCCTGAATAGCATGATACTCAAAAATTAATGGCAGCAACATTATCCTCTATTCCTATACCTACCACTTACTCACAAGCTATAAAGCATGCCTATTGGAAACAAGCTATGCAGGAAGAACTTGATGCTTTACAGCATAATCAAACCTGGGATATTGTGTCTTGTCCACCCTCAATCAATCCTATTGGCTGTAAATGGGTGTTTTCTGTCAAGCTTAAAGCTGATGGATCTTTGGACCGGTATAAAGCTTGACTAGTGGCTCTTGGCAATCGTCAAGTATATGGATTAGACTACGAAGAAACTTTTTCTCCTGTTGCAAAGATGACTACTGTTCATACAATTTTGGCTATTGCTGCTTCTCAAGATTGGCCTATTCATCAAATGGATGTGAAAAATGCATTCCTTCATGGGGATCTTAAAGAGGACAATTACATGCGTTCTCCTCCAGGATTACCTATGTCAAATGCTACAGATGTTTGTCGCTTAAAGCGCTCATTTTATGGACTAAAACAAGCCCCTCGTGCTTGGTTTGAGAAATTCCAGAAGACACTTCTTGATCTCTCTTTTGTGCAAAGCAAGTATGATCCATCTCTTTTTTTTTTTAGAAGACTTCTCTAGGTGTGGTTTTCTTACTTGTGTATGTGGATGATATTATTATAACTGGAACTAACATTGTTGAGATTCGACAACTTAAAGCCTCTCTTCATGCTTCTTTTCACATGAAAGACCTTGGACCTCTTGCTTATTTTTTGGAGCTTGATATCCACAGAAGCAACAAAGAAATCTTTGTAAATCAACAAAAATATCTAAGTGACATCATTCACTTAGCAGGTTTACAAAATTGTACTTCAGTTGATACTCCTATGGAGGTTAATGTCAAATATTAGCAAGCTGATGGTGAACTCATCCAAGATCCAAAATTATATCGGAAACTGGTTGGAAGTTTAGTTTATTTGACTATTACTCGACCAGATTTTTCATTTGCAGTCAACTTAGTTAGTCAATTTATGGCTTCACCGCGTCATTTGCATATGGTAGCTATTAAAAGAATTAGCTGATACCTTTTTGGTACTCCTAACCGTGGACTATTTTTTCCATCAGGTTCTTCTCTTTATCTTTCTGCCTACAGCAATTCTGATTAGGCTGGTTGTCCTGATACTCGACGATCTACTACAAGATGGTGTGTATATTTCGGAGATGCATTAATTTCTTGGAAGTGTAAAAAACAGGGAAAAGTTTCCAAATCCTCCATTGAAGTTGAATATCGTGCTATGTCATCAGCATGTTTTGAAATTACTTGGTTAAGTGGCTTACTTTGTGAGTTGGGTTATCCACAATCTAGTCCTACTCCCTTGCATGCTGACAATACAAGTGCTATTTAAAGTGTGGCAAATACTGTGTTTCATGAGCGTACCAAGCACATTGAGGTGGATTGTCATTCAATTCGTGAAGCTTTTGAAGATGGCTTTATTGCTCTTTCTCACATCTCTACACATAAACAGATTGCTGATGTTCTCACGAAACCTCTCACTCGTGCTAAACATCAGTTTTTTGTTAACAAATTGATGCTGCTTGATTCACCAGCATCAATTTGAGGGGGGTGTCAATGACAACTGTCAAGATACAGTCAATAATTACTGTCCAAATATAGCTGTAATATATTTAGAAATTATATACCATATTTAGCCTAGAATATACTGCTGTAATTAGGGGATATTATTTGTATCTATAATTTAGGGATATGTATGCTGTACATATTCTATATATTGAAGGGAGAGCTCATAGTTATAGCCATCAAAACGGAAAGCCAAATTCTGTCTTGTGTATTGATTTTCTGGTTTTGTCATAACTACTAATGTTTCTTTAATTCAGATCATGGGCAATGCAATGGAATTTTTTCAACAACTTTATTTCTGAACTTTCAATACAGATGAATAAGAATGTCCATTATGCTTTGGGGGGATAAATTTGTATTAACTAATGGATCAAATCAAGCTTTAGTGACAAAAAGGCATATACTCTATGATAATGTTTCTTTATGTTTTTATTAAGTGAAGAAGGAAAGATATGTAAAACTATTCTATGACATGTGAAATTGCAAACTATTCAGGTTATGGTATACTCACTAGGTTGCTATTTCTTCTTGCACAAACCTCAAATCCAATTTTAAATTTCCTATAACATTTTTGTACAAAAAATAAGTCTGATGCAATTTGTTATTGCATGAATCTTTCTAAGCAGGACATAAATAGTTGTTTCATTGATTTTAAATTGCTTTGCCTGTTACTCTCTCTCATCAACTTATTATTAGCATATAATATATTGAATACAACAAATTTTTGATTCTTGGTTGATTTTTAAATGTTTGCATATTTCTCAATACACAATTAATAGAAACTATAATTTGATTAGTGAGAAATTCAAGATTTGACATCCAGTATGCCAAATGATTTTGCCAAAGTAATTAGTTTCAGATTTCTGTAACTCAAGGTGCTATTCTAATAAAGAAAAAAGAAGAAAATAGTACCTACTAATATCAATCATTTAAAGTCTTAAATAGAAATTGAACCAAAATTACCAATTCAAATCAGAAATGATAATTCAAAATTTAATTATCACCCCATCATTATTAGATTGTGCAGTATGTCCCTTACTGGCTGACAAAGCTGCAGCTAACTCCTCAGCCTGTTCGATTGATATCACAAATACCAGCATAATATTAGGTACTCATATCTCATTTATTTTGTTATGGTGTGAGAAAACCTTCTAATCTGGGAATAAAATAACAGACTTTAGAAACTCAGTCAATAAAAAAAATTACTTCTTGGGTACCTTCCAGGCTCGATTAATCATTATTTGTTTAGCATTTTCTTTTTGGTACTCGGCAATTTTTGCTTCAATTGCAGCGACATCTATGCCTTCAATCAAGTTAAATGCTGCAACAGAATATATTTCTTAAAGAAATAATTATTATTATAATAAAAACTCTACATTAGGAAAACCAAATGAAACCACAAAACTTACTCATGTCCTCCACCTCCTCCAAATAGTCATTGTATTCTCTCAGTGATGGAAAATCATTTTCTCGTTTATTGAAACTATAAAACAACACACCTATAATTTATATACCCATACCCAATAAATCATTCTCTTTCCAAAATTTATTGGAAATATTACTCTTTTTACACACATGATGCAATGATATAACAAACGCAATTAGCCATTGTATATAATATTAGGAATTAACTTGAACTTGAAATCTCCCAATATTCATAATTAATGACAAGACCTTGTTTTTTTGTGACCCTTCTAATAAATTATTATTATTATTATTATTCTTTTCAGCATTCAGTTAATCTAACAAAGAGGTAAAACGAATGTTAAAAATATTGATCCTAGCACAAACTACAAAAACACACTTATTCTAACAATAAAAATCAGTTCCAACAAAAAACACAAAATAACAAACAAACAACAAAATACAAAACAAAAACAAAAACAAATTCTAACAATTCAAAAACTCCTAAACCAAAAAGTCCCAAATTCAGAAAGCTATTATTCTTTTTCATAATTAAGCAGTCATTTACTGAGTGCTTCAATTTACAAGTCCATCCAGGCCATCGCTATATTTAACCTGAGATACATCTGACCAAGAATTAAAGGTCAAGAATACAATTTTTATTAGTTTCACTGTTCCACAATAACCTTGAAAAGCAAATGTTAAAAACCAATGAAATTGGATTGGATTGGAAAAAAAACACTATTGAATAATTTTTATCATGTCATATGTTTGATACATTACTATATTAGAAAATACGATATAATATCATGTATTTGGTGCATAGACTAAAATATATTTAATTTATTAAAATATAATATATTTTAATAAATATCATTCAAATATATAATTTAACTAAACATAATTTGATATATGTCAAAATTGTTCCTAAAAATAAAAATTACTACAAATTAAGAGATTTAGTTAATTTATTCATACTGAGGCAATCTATAATATTTTATTAGTTCACAGGCTTCACAAAGTCGGCATGTTACCTCGGCATCATGGTGTCTACATAACTTGAAACATATTCAAATAAATTAATATATATCATAATTATTCAACAACAAAAAGGAAAGAACTATTAAAGGAGAAATACCATCAATATCGAAGCAGACTAAGCCTGAAGAACTTATTTCTCAAATTTCATCAAGTATAAAGCAGCAATATTTTACATCATCGTTTGTAAGTGGAACTCCTGCAACTCATGCTCTGCTGGCGAAAATAGGCATCAGATGTTCCCCTTCCATAATCTCATCCTCCAATTGCAAACAATCAAAAATTCAAAATCCTCAATCCAATTTACAACCACCAGAACAAAAAAACAGAAAAACCAACAAATCCAAACCAAAACCTGAGAATCTCCAGGACAAATAGCGAAACATCGCTCCATGGCAAGCAAAATTGAAGTTATCGATGACGTAACCGAGATCGAGATCGAGAGAATGAAAATGGCAGATCCTGATGACGACGAAGATCTTGTGGTTGAATTGGAAGTCTCCCATGGCAACGATGGAGCGCTGCCGAGCACAAACTTGAACCATAGGTTGTCAGAATCCCAGGGCTAGTTGGCGAACGATCATTTTTTATGCTCGATGTAGAAGGAGCTAACGGCAGAGAGAGAAATCATTCGATGGCGTAGAGAGGGTCTTGTCTGATGCATGCATGTTTTCACTTAAGTCCGGCCCTTCTAAACTCGTGTATATGGAGAGGTTTAAATTATTCTCCTAGAAGAGGAATAAATTTTTAAACTGGATTTATTTTTATTATTGACAGCACTAAACCCCGAATAAATATAGAAATAAATAAATTTAATCTATTTTTTATTTGGCAATCCAAATATTTTCTACGAGTTACTAGCCACGAAACCATAATGACCAAAACTGGTAAAGTTACTAGCCGGTCACAAAACTTTACCCAACAAAAAACAAATACGAGTTAAAAAAGAAAAAAATTGAGATCACTATGTCCACCCCGCAAACCTTATGTCCATTTCTGCCCTACTTCCATTTGTGCCCTACCCTACAAACCCGTCCAATAGAACAGAGAAAAAGCACTCACCCCTGCAGCTTTCACACAGCTCTCAACCTATAGCAACGATCTCTCATCTTTTTTTCGATTTCCATCCAATAGGCAGTGATTCCAACAGCAGTTCGTTCTTGATTCTATTTTGGCTGAGTTGAAGCTTTGAGCTTCTATACATCTCTGGTAAGTATAAAAACCTTTTTAATTCCTTTCAACTTTTCTCTAATTTTCTTTCTTTTTGCTCAGAGTTTGTGTGCAGTCGTTTCCATCTTTTTTGCTCGTTATCACTATTACTTTTTCTTCTACTAAGAAATCTAACAAATAAAATCCCCACTTGTTTCTGAGCAATGGTAAGTCCTCCTCTTTCTCTCTGTTTCATATGTTATTTATGCTTAATTTATATTTTAGAAATTTTGGAATGGATGGTCTAATTTAGCATTTGAACATATGTTAATTTAAGAGAAAAAATTTCGTTTGATTTTTTCTAATCTTTATGTTTGTACAATTTATTGCATTTATCTTGTATTAGTTGTTTGTGGAAAAGTCTTTGGTGAGGATAAGTTGCTCTCCTAGGTGAGAAATATCTCTTGTAAAATATCATACTAATTGTCCAAGAGAAACACAGATTGTTCTATATATGCTAATTTATTTGGTTTTAATTAGTATTGATACTCTATTCTTCTAACTGTAATTACATTAGTTTCAAATGAGTGGTAAATGATGGCTATTGCTATTTTAGTATGCTTTTAATTTGCTGTCATATTTGTCACATTCCATATTAACTTCTTTGGTATTTTAAATTTTTTGAACTATATTTTAAAGGTATATGCCACTAATTTGGCCACTCAATATGTGTGTTATGTTTGACTTGTTAAAATCTATATTTTATTGCCATGTCAATACGCAACATGAGTTGTTATTGTGCTATTTAGAACTTCAATGAATGTCATTATTTCATATTTATAGCCTTTGGTTACAAGTATATTTCCCAAAATTACATACATATATATTAACTGCAATTATGCTTTCTTGTTTTGTCATCTTGGAGTCTTCAAATGATCACGACGGCATTGCACAAAAGTCTGATGCAGGAATGTCCAATACTAAAGTGAAAAAGAAAATACAAAAATCCAATCCCTAGTTTAATTTTCTATGAGTATAAATATATTTATGCAGTATTAATAGATTTTAAATGCATAGAAGTTGAAAAAAAAAATTATGTAACCTGTCTATTAAAGTTTATAATTGTTGCTCATTTCCTATTTTGGGTGAGGTTGGGTGTGATGAAGCAAAACTACGATTATAAAAGGTAACCAATTCGGAAAGTTTGATTTAACTAATTATATAAGCATCAAAAATACTTAATCGATGATTGATTATGCAAGCTATTAAGGAATTGGGAAGAAAGTGGAAAGGTACTCTTAGTGGTAACAAAAAAAAAAGATATGATGGTGATGTCGATGAAAGCCGGAGTTTTCTCTCCAGATGCAGCCCAAAATGTTTGTGGAAAGTAGCATGGGATTTTAGCGACAAGGAAAAGAAGGTAGTGGAAGAAATTGAGTTTGGTTGTCTTATACGTCATAAAATCTACAATGTTGATAAAAAGTTGTTGCTGTGGTTGGTGGATCAATTTGACCCTTTTAGTAATACCATTGAATTGCATGGGACAGTCTATCCTATCGATCCAGAACATGTTGAGAGGTTGATGGGGGCTGCCAGATTATGGAAATGTAGGTAATGATTCTAATGATGTCGAGGGTATGGAGGAGATGAAGAAGAAATACAGTTTAATTGTGGAGCCATTGATGGCCTGCAACAGAGATTGACCAATAAAGAAGCAATTGGAGATAAATTTAAAGTGTTATTCATGTTGTTCTTGATGGGAATGCAACCTAAGGATAAAAAAAGTTTAGAATGCCAATGCAATTAGGGGGGAAATGGGTGTTGTGAACTTTTGAGCATTTGGCTACGGGTATCCAAAAGTTCAAGGATTCCAATCCGCAATACAATTGTGGATGCTTGTTGGTACTGCAGGTTAATACCTTGATCTACCCTTATTATTTTACTACATTTACATGAATGTAAATTTGTTTTACTTAATAAATAAATATGCTTGACTATCTTTCTAGGTTTATGTCATATAGTTGTTTTACATGGATCTTGCATGGGTAGGAGAGTAAATTTTTTTGAGAAAGATATCTTTAATATGTGCATGGAAAGTAGAAGAGGAGAAAATTCAAAAAGCTACTGAAAAAATTAGGTGTTAAAGTTTCAAATACGGTATATATAGTACGACATTGGTAATATTTAAATTTATGATGATGTAGTTGGGATACAAAAAAATTCCAGTAACATATGTTTTTTCTTATGTCATTAGATAGTAGAAGCATGAAACAAGGTCCATATCATAGACTTAAGCTTGAAGATTCCAACATAAAGCCAAGATAAGGAAGAGATATCTAATAAAATCTCTATGCTAATCCAACAATTTGAACTTATGAATAGGGAGTTTGCAAGCTCAAAAGGAAGGTAAAGAATGAGCTTACAAGATTGAAGGTAGAGGTAAAAAATGAAATGGCAGCATTAGTTCAGTATGTTGCCTCGCCGATGGAAGCAGTTGATAGTTTAAGCTAGGTCGAAATAGGGAAAGGCGTATCACAGTAGGACGTCATTCAATGGTGTAAGACTTGAACGAAAATCACCTGTGGGAACTTCTACTACAACTATATCACCAAAAATTCCATTACAAAATCCTACATAGGCCTATAGTGATCCTCCAATTCACTTGCTCAATGAATGGTGAAGCATTGAAGAATAATATTACAAATTATTCGTCATTATTTGAAGAATGATTTGGTTGAAATATGAATAATTTGGCAGATCTCGCACATCTTGATGTATGACATTTAAAATTCGGTTTGAGTTGTAATTACTATGTTGTTTTAAATTAATTGTAAATTGTAACACTTTTAATATTTTTCCTATGTAGGGTGGCATTGCAGCTTGTGGTTGTGATTTAGCTAAATAGCATGTTATCAAAACTGGTCCATTTGGCGTTCATAGCTCTTTTCTTGAGTGGGGTGGCTTATTGATTTAAATGCATCGAGTGTTTAAATACAATATATTTTTTTGCAAACATGACTCTTTGAAAACTAGAAAAGATTGCATCATAATTCAATGGGTTTGATTGCTGCCTATATGTAATAAAATTTATGAAGTCCTTTACATTCAATGAGTTTACTATATCACAACTAAATCTTTTATTGTTCTTTCCTAACATCTTAATATCTTTTGCACAAGTCATTGCTCATTTCAATTTGTCTTTCGGCATAGTTTGATTCACAGATGAAATGTTTTATGGCTATGGATCTTTTGTTTGAGAATCACAATACCAAGATGGGCAAGTTGACACAAGCTACATAAAAACACAAGTTAAGTGGTCATATTAATACTCTAAATCCAAAGGTTGGAATATCTATTGCAGGCCAAAAAAGACAGTCAAAGAGGAGGAAGCAAACATAAGAAGTCACCAGTAAATTGGATGTTTATATGTGTTATTTTTTGGGTCATATGTGGTTAGATGTTATTTTGTGGTTTGTGTTATTATTGGTTATATGTGGCACTGAAAGGACACTCTTTGGCATGTGATTGGATGTTAATATTATCCTGTATTACTGATAGGAGTTAATTTTTTTTTGTACATCAATATTTAAAGAAAATGAAAAAAAAAAGTCAGTAAATTAATTGTTGATATTACGAGGAATCTTTGGAGAATAATTTTGATGAATACCTTATACAAGCAGTTGATTGACTATTAGCACACCTTTTTTTTTTTTTTGTCATTTATATGCTTACACATATAGTTAGTTAAACCACCCACTTATATTCCGTTTGATAAGAACATTACAACCAAAAATAAAGATGAAAGACTAATAAGCACTAAAACCAGATTTATTATCACACAATTCTATGTCCATTTACATTGTAATGGATAGTTTAAAAGCTATAATTAAATCATATTATCTCTGTATTAAAACTCCAAGAGAAGCCTTAAACTCAGTAAAAAAAACTAGAGAAAATGAAACTATAATCATACTTTTCCCAGTAGTTTTATGCTTTTTTTATAGATGCCTAGACATAGTTGTTACTAAAACCTTTCACAAGCGCCTGTTAATGCACTTGGTATTGCGCCTGAAATCCTCGAGTACATATTAAGAGACTGTTGTGACACATTGTAGGTGCCTATTAAGGCACCTGTTGATGCGCCTGAAATCCTATGGCACATTTATCACGGGGACTATTGCAGATGAAACACATTATAGGCACCTGATATAACACATGTTGATATGCCTGAAAACCTATAGCACATCCATCATGGGGGTTGGTATTGTAATATATGCTCAATGACCATTTTTTTTTCCATTGTAGTTTATATGATTCTTTGCATTGGATCGCTCAATTTCAATGTTATTATGTTTAAGATTAAATCATCGCAAAAGGTTTGGAAATTTAAGCATTTATAACTATATTTTAGTGCTTGTAGAATTTGAGAATTTATATTGTTAATTGAACTAAATTGTTTCTTAATAGTAATCTTATATATAGCATGAGCCAAATATAATTGAATATTTCCTTGGATATTTAATATGGTAACTATGTGCACACACATATATACACACACACACATATACATGTATGTTTATATGACATCTAAATGGATTTGTTTAATTAATTTTTGTTGAAACTAGTAATAACTCTTATTTATTGAAGCTTGAAATATATAAAAGAATTTGTTGATGCAATCCTTATAAAGGCATCTTGAACTTTATTTTCTTTTCCCTTACTTGCCCGTTGTGTAGAGATGTGCTCTCGCATACGTTTATGGCTTATTTCTAACTTGGTAAGCTTATGTGTCATACCTATACAGATTTGTTTTTTTAAGGTGCTACTGGCTTAATGATGGTTTTCTAATTATTTTAGATGGTTTAAATTTGAATTTACTATTTTGGTAACTATATATAAATTTTTAAATGAACTACGGTCAATTTCATTCCGCAAAGGATACGTAGGTAGCCTAGTCCAATGTTAGGTGCAATCGAATTTTATGTACCTTTTATACTATTGAAAAATAATGGATATTGAGTTGTAATTTTGTATTGTTATTTGAAGTGCTACTTTTGTGGTTATAACTCCTCAATAACTAATAGAAGATATTAAGTCATGCATGCAGGACCATTTGGGATTGAGTTTTGTCAGTTTGAACAATGGACTAGATTTTCAAAATTTTAAACCATTGTTACAAAATGACCATCGATTTTCGAATAGTTAGTCATTGTTCAAACATTTCAGTCATTTATGTTACAACTTTGCTGAAATGAAAGAGAATCAAGTTAAAAAAGGCTAGGACTCAACTGGAATCATTAAACCTACGTTTAGCCATCTACAACTTCAACATAACGCAACCGGACTTCATTGGAGCTCACCAACAATTTGTATTGTTTACTATTTAGGATTATTCCAAAGTTCTAAGGAAATAATTGTAAAATCTAGAAACACTGATGATCATCCATGATTAATTTCATAGAAAGATGAGCTTTATAGCTCAATAAATAGGGCCCTCAACAAATTGGGAAAAATAAAAAGAGATGAATTGAGCTTAGTTTTGTAATCAGTTGTTGTATTTTGTTTTTTTCCTATTTTAAATGAAGTGTTTCTTCTAGTTTATTTTCACTACCTCAATTTGAGTGTCTTAAAAATAAAAATAAAACCAAGTTTCAACCAATTCTGATTTCATTTGCCCTCTTAAATTCACAATACAAAATCAGTGCACCTTTTGGAACATTAACTAGAGTCTAGCTTTAGAATTATTATTTTTTGGATTCTAAAGGTGTTTAACATAAAGTCCCTTGTTGTTAAACCATCTAGTTATTCTCTGAATTGCTAGAGGTGAGTGTGCTTCGGTAAGCACACTGCTCATTAAGGGATCCATCTCTTTTTCTAAGCTGAGTTTGAACCCCAAATTTTCACATTACTTTTATCAACCTTTTTTCAGAACTATCGCAAAGATAGTTATTGCTTCAGGTCATTGACCATAAAATAGGTATGCATGCTATTCGGTAATAGCCCCGAGCCTTCATAAAGTTTGGGGTATAGTAAGAAAAATCATATAAAAAAGAGAAAAAGAGAATAAAAAAGTATGGGGTTGCTTTTGGTATGTAAACTATCCTAGAATGAGTATTGTGCTTAGAATGATTTGAACTTTATTAGTATCCTTTTACCATACATTTACCCTAGCCTTACATTTACAAGCTTAATTAAGTCATATTGATCTTTAGTGTTATGTTAGTATATATTAGTGGAGAAATTTTGATCATATTAATCTTCATGGGCTATAATAGAAAATTTCCGACCCTAACTATCTAGTCCACTTTAAGTTCAAATTCTAACTATGTAATTAATTCAAGAGAAGTTTTTTTTTTTCAAAAGGCTCTTGTTACCAGGAAGAGGATCATTTCAGAGGAGTGGAGGTTGAGATGAAGTACCAGCTTGAAGTTGACTACACGCTTTGTCGTCTTTGTCCTCAGAATTTGCACTCTCATCAGAGGGGATATTGTCATCTAGAATGATCACCTATCTTTGTCACTAGGCTCAAAAAAGTGTGTGCCAATGGTAAATTGCTTTACCTTAGCATCATGGTACTCTCAGCTGTATAAAACCAAAAGTTTCTCTCAATCAACTTCTGGCACTTCAATTGTTGTTTCTGAAGGAGCTTTTCAAACTTTTCACATTGCTCTATCTTAGTGAAAACCTTCTCCAGTTTAGCCTCAAGTGTGTTGAGTTTTCCAAGCCAATTCTTCTTTTCTTTTTCCTATGCGTGCTTCTAGGTCTCAAACCCCGCAATGGTCTCAGCTAATTCTTTCAACTTGGCATCACAGTTGATGACTATGCTTCAGGTGTTTTGAAAGGCATCACGGGTCTCCTGAAGATATTTGTTCAGTCCGAAGGCATACTCATCCAATTCCTTAATTTTCTCCAAAAGAGAAGTTTTCTCGGCAACAAATTCAACTTTTTCGACCATCAACATTTCAACTTTTCTAAGCATATCATTGCGGCATCTTCGGTGAGTAAGGTTAAAGATCTTCGGTGCAAGTCAGCATCATGTTGGGTGACCCAGAACCTTGAGCAACCTCGGAGGTTTTTCTTTTCTTTTCTCTTTTGGCCTTTAGTTTTTCCAATTTCTTCCAAGACTCTTTGGCAATAAGCTTGGCTAGAGTAATAGTTTTCTTCTCCATGGCTTCGACGAGTTCCGAAGGGTGATTCGGCCACAAGTGAGTCCAACGGTCAGGATTTGATCCAAAGCACTTTAAGTCACAAAATTTAAGGAAATCAATTTTGAAAACCACAAGTTCAGTGGAAATGGGAATACCTATCAAGATTAATTTTTATTTGGAATGAAATCCTGCTTTGACGAAGGTTACGGGAGTTAGGATTTATTTTGAGTGTAAGTAACTCCATGAACTGACGTGTTACTTCACCAAGTGGGGGACTAACTGTGAATACTATTTTATATCTGAAGAGTAGTCTCAGATGTTTTCTGAGGATGAACTTCAACTGTAGATACTATTTTATAACCAAAGGATATTTTGATATGTTTTCCGAGGGTGAGCCCCAATTGTCTGCAATAGTGGGGTGCATGTATTAAGATTTTTGAAATAATGAAGACAGTAAATTTTCCGAGGGAGTGATTAAGGTTTCAGACATTCAAAGGTTACTCTAAAAGTTCTGAGTGTGCCAGATGGATTAATGGGCTTGAAAGTCCTAGCCATAAAGGAATGAATAAGGTTTGTAAGGCATCTTGAACATTTATCTTCTTCGAAATTATATGAGGTGTCTTGAACATGTGTCTTCTTCAGAACTATTTAAGCCATCTTGACATGAGTCTTCTTCGGAACTATCTGAGATATCTTAAAACATGTCTAGGAAGCTCAAACTTCACTTCTAAAGTATTATAACACATGCTGAAAAGAGGTGAAGTATCAATTATAACTGTTTCGAACACAATTAATTATAAGGTAATCATGAGAATTAATTATCATAAAGAGCATTCAATAGACAGTTATAAGTTCGTAAAGGCATAGGACGACACCAAAGGTATAAGTAAGAGGTGAGAGTTGAAAGACAAAATACACAAGAATTACTCTTTGAAACAAAGAAATTATTCACTTTAAATTACAAAATACATTCTCTTCTTTTGAACTGACTTGAGCATCAGAGTGTCTTTCGCAGGTACCACACTGGTGCTATAACCTTTTATTCATTTTCAGGGGAGATAGAATGAGAAGAGGAGCAGACAGAAAATTGTAATCACAGTTTAGTGCGCCAGGTAGGGGTATTTCACATTTAATACATGATTATACTTCCAAGCACAAATATTTTTCAGTTCTTGAGATTAGAAACTCAAGAATTTATCTAGTGATTGTAATTCAATGTCGAATCCCAACGAAATACCAACTCCCGTAGCTCCTGTAGGTGGCAATCCTAACAGTAGCTACTATTTTCTAATGTCATTTTTAAATGGTTATGAGGCTATCTAGATGATTACTCAAACACCACTTTGATAGATATAGGTTTGGATTGAAATGATAGTGTTTGGAGTTGAGCTTTGACAGGATTTTGAAATGTTGGTTTGCAACCGAGGCTCACTTTAGATTCTAATGAACCAAAGTTATATCACCTAGTACAACTTTCTAAGTGTCACTATATGTGTTTAGTACCAAATATTTGGTTACTAAACTCCTTTAAAATCAAAATTGGTTGATACTAAACGCATTAAGTCAGCTAGAAGGTTATGTTGAGTACTAGTTTTGTATTGGCTCTTTGAGAGGGCAAACAAACTTGGATTTTGATGATTCTTGATTTGTTGAATTCTTAACACAATAAAATATGGAAATATGGAAAAAAAAAATTACATTCAAACAGGCAAAAGCACAATACAATAACCGGTTTTGTTATACAAGCTCAGCTAGCTAGGCTCGTTTCTTACAAACTCTGAGAGGTCATATTTATGGCTATAGATTTTGAAGTGTTGTTTGCAACCGAGGCTGAATTTTGATTCTAATGAACCAAATTTATATCACCTATTAAAACTTTCTGTGTTACTGTATGTGTTTAGTACTAAATATTTGGTTACTAAACTCCTTTAAAATCAAAATTGGTTGATATTAAAAGCATTAAGTCGGCTAGAAGGTTATGATGAGTACTAGTTTTTTATTGGCTCTTTGAGAGGGCAAACAAACTTGGTTTTTGATGATTCTTGATTTGTTGGATTTTTAACACAATAAAATAACAAAATGTGGAAAGAAACTTGAAAGAAATTGCATTCAAACAAGCAAAAGCACAATATAATGACCAGTTTTGGTATACAAGCTCAACTAGCTAGGCTTGTCTCTAACAAACTTTGAGAAGTCATATTTATAGCTATAGATTTTTCTATACTTAAAATTTGGTGTGTGAGTTCACCATTGAGTCAAGTATCTAGCTTACAAATTCCACATGAAATAATGCAAAACTGCCAACCTCCTCCTATGGAACATGATTGGTTCAAGCGAAGAAAGTGCGCTCTAAACTTAGCTTTAATAATTCTGGTGAGTGTAAGAGGACCATTGACAGGACCCAAACTACTTAGATGTTGCCTGTATGACTTAATATTTCTATTAAGTCATTAAGCAGTTATGTAACTCCACCAAAAATTATTAAATAAAGATAATTTGAACAAACGAAGAAAAAAATTATAATGCCAGGAATTTTATTAAAAATTTCGGCAGCATTTCGTCTGTTTTTAGATCATTCTTCAATACATATAAATACAAATCCTGCAAAGAAACACACTTCTAAACATAATACAATTTACTTGCTTCGTTTCCACACAATAACCATACCTCAGTAATTAAATTTAACATTCAAATAAATACACCATTAATATTTTTCGTAGCTGAACTCAGTCTAAAATTTGAGCTGCCTACATATGCTTATTAATAGGGATCAAGCTACATGTAGTTCTTAAAACATATTTGGAACCAAACATAACATCCTCTTGGTAAAATTGCAATTCACAAGTCAACAATCATATGAAAAATTTTGTTTATTTAAGCTTATATAATTTACGCATCAGTATTCAAATTCCAAAATAATCAAACTTGACAAATATATGCTCTAAATAATTATCAAGAAACTCAACTATATCAATAACTACATAACAAGTTTAGATAGTAAAAGTTATAACTAACATAAATTTCTCACTCACATTCAAGCGGGTCATGTTTCTTATAGATCCAACATCAATCAAAATAAAAGCATACCTAGCATTTGATACAATTCTCATTAATAATATCTTAATCATTTTCAGTTTCATTAAAACTTTCCAAACCATTTCAAAGACTAATAACCAAGTTTGAAGAACATTTCAGTGAAAAACCACAAGACGTATATATGAACTAATCATTATATACTAGACAGGTAAGCTAATTAAACCATTTCAGTGAAAAGCCACAAGACGTATATATGAACTAACCATCATACATCGGGCATGTAATAACCATAAATGAAGGACATTCCAGTGAAAAGCCTCAAGACGTATATATGAAAAAATCATTATATACCAAGCAGGTAAACTAACTATGAAAATCATTTCGGTGAAAAGTCCCAAGATGTATATGTGAACTAATCATTATACACCGGGCATGTATAACTAATTCTGTGAAAATAAGTTCATTCATATATTCATAAATATATATATATATACATATTCCATAATCCCGACCAACTCCAACTTTGCGGCATAAACCATCGCCCAAGTAAACAACTATCACCCAATCTTGGTTACATAAACAATCATACTTCTTTATATCACACCTTAACAGTGGATTCGCAATTCAATGGTTAATAGAAAACAATGTTAGTAATGAAAAAAGGCTCATTTACACAATTTCATCCTAACTTTTGAGATTTGTTACAATTTGCCTATCAATTTTTAAAATCGGTGGTCATACTCCCTATTAATTCTAAACGTTGCTACAGTAATCTTTATTTTCATTAACAGTTAAATAATTTTGTTTTCTCTCCTATGTGTCTCTCACATACAATGCCAACTGGGATAGCTTCGTCATTCTCGCTCTATTTTTCTCTTTCTCTATCTTAAAGGTTTGAAAAACAAAAGAAAATCAAAAAATGGAATAACAAAAGATTTTAAGGATTGAAAATAAGAGAAAATTTTTATAAAAAAAATGTATTGTAAAAAACGATTTCTGAGTCTGATCCGCATTAATAAGAATTAGAAAGGAATATTGTAGTGGATAGATATTTACTTTTCTATATAAATCAAACTTGACAATCGTTTTTATGGGACAAACTTGTAGGTTTTCATATGATTTCAATCTCTAAAATTCTCTACTATTCCTCTTTGGATTTTTTTTTTCATTTTTTCAAACTCTTTAGAAAGAGAAAAATGGAGCGAGAAAGACAAAAACTACTAGACGTTGCACGTAAAAGATACATGGTAGAGAAAAAAAAATTGTTTAATAGTTAACTTGCTGTCACACCTCCTATTTCAACTATTAAAATTGCCATGACTGTCAATTTTAAAAGTTGGAAAGTGAATTTTCATATAGCACAAAAATTAGATGGCAAGTGTATAAATAAGCCTAAAAAAATTCAAAGTAAACATATCTAAAAATATATTTATAATGTTAAAAAAATATATAATTACAATGTTAAAAAAACACATAAATAATGCATAATAACAAAAGTAATGCAAGACTTACTAAATTTTTTTTTAATCACATTTGTGTACCAAAATGACATAGAATGATCCTACTAGTTGACAAAAAATTATACCAAGTTCATAAAAATTATGCCATATCATTTTAATAAATAAATTTTTTAAAATTTGTTTTAATAAATTTAGCATTATTGAAAAAACAAACGGGGGATCCTGTTAAGAAAAATTTTGAAAGAGAATTTTGTTATTATCCCCAATCTAACCCTATACTTGGATTAACCCTAGACGCACTTGATCGCAAACTCTCTCAAAAGTCAAAACAATCGTCAATCGCTCAAATCCAAGCTCAAGCGGAAGCTACTGTCATGGCATGTCGCTCGCGGTCTCCTTCTTTCTCTCGAGGTACGTTTTCTCCACCACCATCAACTTCACTCAGCAACCTCTATCAATTTAGGATCTTACACTCAGCCACTGATCAATAGCCTTTCTTTCTCACACTGACAGAGTTCTATCCGATTCCACGACTCGATTCATCACAATCTAGTCCAGCTCTAACATCGACAGCTGGAAAAAAACATGGCTATGTGGGTGAGCTGCATGCGGGACTTGACTTTGAGCACTAGGTAGTTAAAATGAAATCGGGTTGGGGGGCATGTACGACCAAAGAGCAAATGATTTGATTAAGTGCTACATTAAAATCGTAGCTAAAGTTCTCGGCTGGTAATTTTTTTGGTCAAATTTGTGGAAATCAAAAATTTTGATTTAATTTTTATTTTTATTTCTATGATTATTGTCGCATGAACTATTGCGGAAAATTAATTATTGAGAATTTTTGGTTAATTGTTGCATTGTTTATTTATTTATTTATTTCCGTCTCTCAACGAAGAAGAAGCACAAAAGAAGATTTACAAGGTGTCATGGGATTGGGATGATGACGAGACTGCAAAAAAGCTCTTAGGTATAAATGTATATGTCTGTGGGTAAAAGTGTTCAAAGTCGTTTTTTCTTTTTCTTTTGTTTTTAATTTTTTTTTTTTGTGAAAGTGTTCAAAGTCGTTTTGATTTCTAGCATTCTTGTCTTCTTCATGTAGCCTTACCTGTTTTCTTTGGAAATATTTCACTAAACCCTAACTTTAACTTTTGGTTCTTAATTCAAATTTATGACATTTGAAAAACACCTTTTAAAATTATTATTTTTTACATAATTTTTTTCTAATATTATAAATTTTAAGAGAAAAAAAAATAAAAAAAAATTAATTTTTTAATATTGGTGTTTTGAATCCACTATCTTTAAGTGTGAGTGGGAAGTTTCTGGTTTGTCCAGCATCGGATAACTGCAGTAGATTAACAGTCCTACTAAGTTATAGACTAGCTATGTTTTACATATGAGCAAAACTGTGTATATATATATTTGTAAAATTGTATATACATATTTGTATACTTAAAACATTACTTTATATCAAAATAATAAATTAATCATATATAGGTTAAATTTGAGCTTTGCAAAGTGCGCAAAATAAATTGGATTGCATATAGAAAAATGGCTTTAAACATTGGGTCAAAAGGGTGGGCCAAATTGAAATAAATAGGCTTGAAAGCCATTATATGAGACTAAATTTAGCCTATATTTGGTATTTCGGAAAAAAAAATCACTTATTAGTTTAATTTAGATTATTTTATTAAGTTATAATTTTCAAGTGGATCACTTTTTGGAAAAATAAACTAAATTAAACAAAATCAATACCAACAAAACCAATCTCAAATCAAAAGCCACGTTAGCAGCTTGAGACAATCTATTTATCTTGTAGCATCTCCAATGATGCTGTGGATTGTTTTAATTTTATTGCCACATCATAAATATAGAAAAATTTAAAAAAAAAAAACTCTCCAATGACTCTGCCTATTAGCTCTGTTAAACTTATGTGGCAAAAAATAAAATAGACACTGTCAAATAGACTGTCTACTTTAAAAAAGTCTGTTTGACAGTGTGACTCAGCAATTAACTCTTTTTTATTCTTTTTTCAATTATTTTAAAATTTTAAATAGATATAATTTAAAAAAATTACACATAATCTATTACTGTTACTGTAAACAGATTCCATTGGAGACTACTTTTAAATATTTACTGTCTATTAAATAGATATTTGACATATAAGCAATAAAAACTTATATTTTATGTGCCATGTAGATT